>CM072819.1:12753696-12986196 GCA_036937905.1 Salvia rosmarinus | reverse complement strand
TAATCTTGACCGTTAGATTATAAAAATGAGTGGACGCATTAGTTCTTAGTTCTCAAAAAATTAGAGTTCCATTTGATCCACTCCATATATATATATATATATAGGGGTGTAAACGCAGTATCGGTTATCGGTTAGCGATAACCGAAACCAAAAAGTCGGTTATCGGTTAGCCGATAACCGATTTTTCGATTTCGTTCGATTATCGATTACCGATTGCATGTAATTCGGTTATCGGGTATAACCGATTAACAAACAGTTATACCGATTAACGAAATTAATTAATTAATTAATTAATTAATTTATTTATTTAATTATTAAGTCAAAATTATTTAATTTAATATATTAATTTCGTAATATTTGAAATAATCTCGGTTAATTTCGGTTATTTTCGGTTAATTCGGTTATTTTCGGTTATTTTCGGTTAATTTTGTTTTTTTTTTTTTTTGTTTTTAAAATTTAATTTAAATTTCGTTAACCGATAACCGAACCGACTAACGAATCGGTTAATCGGTTAACCGA
Organism: Salvia rosmarinus; assembly: GCA_036937905.1. Classification (NCBI taxonomy): domain Eukaryota; kingdom Viridiplantae; phylum Streptophyta; class Magnoliopsida; order Lamiales; family Lamiaceae; genus Salvia; species Salvia rosmarinus. Next base: position 12,985,677 of record CM072819.1, on the reverse strand, counting down.
TTAACCGATTGGTATCGGTTACGGTTACCTATTTTGGGTATTTTCGGTTTCGGTTAACCGAAATTTCGGTTCGATTAGCGAAACCGACCAATCTCACCCCTATATATATATATATATATGGAGTGTTTATCGTGTGTACACTCCTTATAGTATAAACATGAAGACAAATATGAACCCTTGATAAATCAACATGGACATTTCAGATTTAATGCACAATTATTATAAAGATGCACAAATACATAATTATATGTATAAATATACATATAACTAATTCAGATTCACACTTAAAAATAACCATTAGATTTTCAAATCTAATGAACATGATTTGTTCTCATTTATGTATGTTAATGATTATATGTACATGAACCAATTTTTATAGATATAGGGATGTCAATGGGTGGGTTTTATTCGGATCAGAATCAATAAATAAGTATTGATTCTGGTTCTCGAACCGGTCCATTAGATATTGGATCCAGATCGGATCCCGACTATCAACTATGGATCTGATGAAACTATTTGGATCTGAGACGATCTAGAACCAGAACCAAACCAGAATCGACACTGAAACCATAACTGTTGCTTTAGAATTTAATGGACTATGAGTTATTTTGGTTCGGTATATGCATAAAACTGGCTCATTGACAAGCCTATTTACGCTTAAGTTTGTCAATAGACGAGTTTTATTCGGATTAGAATCAATAAATAAGTATGTGTTATCGTTCTAGAATCAAAACTGGAACCAGATCGGACCAGATCATCAAACATGGCTCTAAACGGTCTGGATCTAAAGCGGGTCTGAAATTAGAACCAGAACCGGAACTACTACTTTAAAATTTAATGGGCTATGGAAGATTTTGGATCGATCCGGGTAAAATCCACCCATTGACACACATTAGATGAACAATAGTCTTTGCTGTCTTGCTCTTGAATAATACACGATGACCAATTTCATCCCACTGCATCTGACTTTAATTTCCTTTTCCTTTGAGTATCAAACTTGAGTTTTTGACACATGGGCCATAATGTGTTTCCTCTTCCTCTCACATCTTTTCTCTCTCTTTGACCAATTTCGAAATATGGCAGCTGATAATTAAATAAAATTGGAATAACAATTCTTGATTTAGTAGTTCGTTACACAAATGATTGAATTACACTATGTTTCATCTTTATGAAACGTCAGAAACCGAACGACTTTCATATTCAGAAAATAAATAAATAAATAAATAAACAAACAAATATGAACTTTTTATGATTCTATCGTTGTAGTTGTGCTAGGAACACCATGATTTACAAATTAAGCACAATTTTTTTTGAGGGGCAAATTAAGCATAAATTGTTGCCCAGTTATAGTCGAAAATTTTAAACTTAAACTCTCTCCATCCCTCAGTAGAATGTTTTTATAAATAAGTGTTATATTTAAGAATTCTTTCTATAGATAAATGATGTCGAACTTGAGATTTCTTATTTTATCATTGTTTTCAATGCAAATTTTTTACTTATTCAAATTTTCTTGCAATAATTAAGGATACGATGAGTAAATTTACGTACTTTTTCAATTTAATTTTTTATAGTTTGAGACATTTACTCAGTGATAAGGGAAGTAAATCCTAATTCCATTTGGACCCGGTCTAATCGGTGATATAGATAATTTTAAAATTGAAAAGTCATGCAATTAGATCATGTTATACTACTTTCATCCACCAAAATCGTTCATTGATTTTGGTGGCACGAGTTTTAATAAATTATAATGAGTATAAAGTAAGTGAGTATACAAATATGTGCCATGGGGATAATAAATGAATATATTAATGAATATTGAGTGTAAAAAGATGGGTCGTAGGTGAGTTTTTTATAAATACGTAGATAAGTTTATGGTAAAAATGTAAAATTTTGATATTTAAAAAAAATGAATATTTTTATGAACAACTAAAATAGAATTAAATGAATTTATTTGGTGGATCCGTAAGTATTTTTCAAGTCGAACTATTTAGAGCGTACAATTAGCTAAAAATAATATCCCATGCCGAGCGCTCTTGGCACGTGCACAAGACATTTTGACACTTTCAGCGGTTGCTGATGTCAGTAACTCGAAATTGTGTCAGGCGAGAAGGTGTTCTCGGGAACATCTTTACCGTACGTGCTCGTGCTTGTTTCTGCTCTTTCGCAGACACAACTGCAAACCATAAAATAAATTACAATTTTCTAACATGCTTGCACACATAAAAATTTGTCACACGTTTTAGCTTATATTTCAATTAATCTATAGCTGTTAGCTGTGACTATACAATATCATTACCATATAACGATTCATATTAATTAGAATTCCTACTTACTAGTGCAAAGTTGGTCGAAATTATCTGTTTATCTTCACAATCTCAATGGTTACGTCACATATTCCCCATGTTCTTCAGTAGTGTCTAGCGACAAAACAAAAGTTAGGATTTGAGGGGATTGTGAGGTGACTATATCTTCATCTATATGATACGAGTATTTATCGGACAAGATAATTTGAAGTTACATAAAAATTCGTGTCACGTCTTCTGACAATGCTCATTCGGACAAGATCAAAACTTATACTCCTTTCCAATAATGATGACTCGTTTTTTTCTGCGTAGATTAAGAAAAATTATGTTTTGTATATAAAGTAGGTGTCCAACTTATATACCCAACTTTTAAAATTAAGTACACCCATATTCAACCTAAAATTAACTACACCCCATACCCAAACCTATTAAAAAACTATATTTTTGTTCAAAAACAGTCAAAATTTGCGAACAAAGCAAATCAAAATTTGAGAATTTGCGAGCGTCTTGACGTCTTCTCACATGGAATCGATTCCCTTTTTACGTCTAACATTAACGCCTCTTGACAACCGACAACCCACATTCACGCATTCACAACCATTTCACATTTTTCTTCTTCAAAAAATTTGAAACACTCTTGTAATTCGATTTCGCATTTCTTCTCGCAATTTTCTTCATTTCCATTCTCATTCCCATTCCTGTGAATTTCGATTTCTATTTCCATTCCCATTCCATTCACATTCCGTGAATTTGAAAGATAAGACACCGTGAAGAACAAGAGATAATTCTCTCATTTTAGGCCAAAATCATACATGTTTATTGTTGTTTCGCAAAATTAAAGTTTTCGATTAGGAGAATTCGTTGTTTCGATCGACGGGAACAGCATTTCGATCGAAAACTTCATTTTGATAGGAAACAACAAATTAATTCAAGAAATTGAATTAATTTGTTGTTTCGATCGACCAATTGAAGTTTCGGTCGGAAGGCTTCTTTCCGATCGATCGAAACAACGATGCCTTCCTCGACCGAAACTTCATTGGTCGATCGAAACAACAAATTAATTCAATTTCTTGAATTAATTTGTTGTTCGATCAAAATTGAAGTTCCGACGAGGAAGGCATCGTTGTTTTCGATCGATCGGAAGAAGTTTCTCGATCGGAACTTCAATTTCGATCGAAATAACAAATTAATTCAAGAAATTGAATTAATTTGTTGTTCCGATCGAAATTGAAGTTCCGATCGAGGAAGGCATCGTTGTTTCCGGTCGTGGGAAGAAGTTTTCCTCATTGGAAACTTCAATTGGTCGATCGGAAATAACAAATTAATTCAATTTCTTGAATTAATTTGTTGTTCCGATCGAAAATTGAAGTTTCGTCGAAAATTTATGTGTCCGGTCAATGATTTATGTTTCGGTCAATGATTTATGTTTACGGTCAAAATTTATGTTTCCTAATAATGATTAATTTATTTATGTTTCTGTCAAAATTTATTTATGTTTAGTCAAAATTTAATTAATTTAATAAAACTCCATAAACATATTAAATTCCATCAATTGATTTATGTTTCCGGTCAAGGAAAATTAATTAAATTTTGACCAGAAACATATTAAATGAATTGAGATTTCCGGAAACATATCATTTCCGGAATCATGCGACCGGAAACATATTAAATAAATGAATGGAGATTGACCGGAAACATATTAAATGAATGGAGATTAACTGGAAACATATTAAATAAATGAATGGAAACATATTAAATTCTATTTAGGAATCATGCGGCCGAATTAAACATGTCATTCATTTATATTACCTAATCAAAATTTAATTAATTTTCCTTGACTAAAAGAATGGATGGAATTTAATATGTTTCCGGGGTTTTATTAGTACCATTCATTTCGCAATCATTTACTGATTTACATGTTGTTAACAAACAAAAATATTACTGTTTTGTCAGTGGCATGTCACAATTCAAATCGAAACTAAGCGGACGATTGTAGATATATATTAAAAAAGTAAATGGGTATCTGATGTATCAATTTTTCAAAATGGTTATGTCTTGTACACACTTTTACAAAAATGTGTACTTGTATATATTTCGCCTATAAAGTAGTGGTGATACGAAATTCGAAGTACTTTTTAGTGTAAAAAGTATTTTCTTTTTTGGAAATATGCCAACTTAATTGGAACAATCCAAAAAAGAAAACGTGTCAATAATAATGGGACAATAGCGTAATCATAATATTAACCAGTGTCAGTCTTTTAATTCGATTCTTTTGCTCGTTTGATGTCAAGATTTTAGTGAAAGATAAATTATAAAAAACTAAGGATGCTTAACTTTGAGGGTTTGCCTAATTAGGTGGGTAGTGTACTATTCAAGCGTGGATCAGAAATAGAGACAAGGGTCACTGTCGTTACTCTTTATGCATGTGTTTGCGAGTATTCAAAAGATTGGTTGGATTGGATATATATAAATATATATAAGTTATGTGAAGTGTGAAGATCCAATTACCAAAGTATATTGTTGGGGACCATTTCCCCACCATTTAAATTTCAGCAAAAGATATATTTATTTATATTTCCCTGAGATACTTTTAATAAGTAATATAATATAAAAAATCTTAGCGGATTCTACTATTACGTAATAAAGAAAAAATATAACACAATATAAAATTTGTGGACGGATTCTACTGTATCGAATTTATAGAGAAATAGTTTAAGATGGCAATATGATAAATTAAAGTTGAGGAGTAACAACAATTACAGCGTGCCCTGTGACTACCTTTACTTTGGGTCCAGCGCCAAAATTAAATGAAATAAAATGATCGAAAATAAAGTTGAATAGACCCTATTTTAGTTATTATTCACAAATTGTTAAAACCAAACAAGTTAGTATATTGAAATTTGTTTTTCCCTAACTAAACTAACCGGTTATACAAGTTCTTATTATTGTATTAATTAACCTGGTTTTGTTTGACTGTGAAAATAATTTCAAGTTGAATATTCGAGCATAAAATAAATTAAATCGACTAAATAATCGAATACTCACACATTCCATGAAGACTTATACAAATGTGTTAACTAGTATTGCTTCAGTTTATTTGATGAGCTATGCTGTTATACAATAAATCCTCCTTAAATTGACAATCGATAAACTAATAACCTTTTTATGATAATAATTTTCTCTAGTATTGACATGGATTCATTATGTAAATTAATAATTTCAATAATTAGATAATATTTTTCACAAGATTCTTATATAAAGATATATTCTAATCGACATCATAAATTAATAATCTCCTAAAATTATAAAGATATCTATGATAAATTAGTAAAATATAAATATATTGTTGTTTGTTTTCTATTAAATTTAAATAAAAATAACTTTTTCTCACGACACACAAAAGCTTCAGAGTGACCTTCTCAAACTACAAAAAAAATCATAAAGGATTTTCGACACTAATATTTCTTCCTTTCAGATAACTGAATCTATTGGTACTGTATCATTATGAGGTTCATCCTCAACTAGAGTTCAACCATGGTATCAACAATTTCTTCTAAGTTTTGGATCTCGATCTCATGCATTTTTCTATATAATTAAATCAAAATTTTTTGAATTATGTTGTTATAAATTTAAGTTTATTGAATTCCTAAATAATTTAAATTCGATTAATATAATTTTTTAATTAATAAATTATTATTTTTTCAATTTAATTAATATTTTTCTAAAATAACAAAACTTTAATAATCCAATAATATTAATTTATAGAAGTTTTACTTTCTATTATTTTCCATTTCACTGCAGAGGTACCCAAATAGAAGATTGGTCTATCACAAATTAAATATGTAGAAACAAAATCGAATGCTTGAATTATTGAAAAGAGACGGTTCAAACAAAAGATAATCTGGAGAAATCTTGATCGGGAAAGAGTCTTCTTTTTCAGAAGCAAAAGCCTTACTCTCTCTCTCTCTCCCTCTCCCTCTCCCTCTCCCTCTCTCTCTCTCCCTCAGCTGATGAACACACCACCTCCACGTGCGAGCAGAGGGCAGTTCGCTTTCTCGGTTGCAATGCGGTCACGTGCGCTGCATGCGCCCCCTTCTACAGTCACATTCCTATACCTATGTGCATGCATCCAGGGACGGATCCAGAAGTTGATGATGGGGTGGACTGAAAATAAATATTTCGGAATATTAAATATCATAAATGCTAAAATATTTTTATGTTTTCATAAGTTGTCTTGCGAGATTTCAATATACAAAATCCATCAATAATTGAGTTTATATTTATATTTTTAATAAAATTTCTTTCAATATAAACCATTCTTTAACGTAAACTTTAGGAAATCCATCAACCAAACCAATGTCAAAATTTGACTGCGATTGAACTTAAACTTTGACAGCTTCGAATGGGCAGAGAGTAATATCAGCAAACACTTGAGCAGATGCAGCGCTGAGGAAGAATATGACACATTTGTTTGGCTAATTTTCCCGACTCGTATGAACCTTTGAGGATTCAGAAAAATAGGGTATTCCAAAAGCATTAATATACGCGTTCAAATAGTAGGCACACAACAATAAGGAGACACAAAATTTTAGCGTGGAAATCACGAGACTACTAGAGTCCTTTAAATCCACTATAATCAACAATGGAACAATACACAATCTTCTAAATTATATTAGAGGCATACAAAATATCATACACTCGAAAATAAGCACATCAAGATGTATGAAATCAAAATCGAGTAAAGATCAAGAAAATATTACCGAAATTCTCTTCTATTCGGATCGACAAAACCCGACCTTCAAAACTCAAAATTCGATCTCCACCGTCCAAAACGTTGGCCCGGATCTTGTGAAGCTTACGTCCAAAAATCACATGATCTAACGGTTTAATCCCCGAGCGGAATTTTTGAAGCTACACACCAAAATCCGAGAGGAAAAAACAATGTTACAATTTTTCTGTTTTGGCTACTTCAATTTTTCCCTTCAAAAATGGTGGTTGACCATTTTCATTCTTATAACCTTTTTATGGGCTTTTCTCATGGGTCAAAAATATAAGAAAATCCAACAATAATAATTTTGTTTTAATTTTTTAATTTTTTTGGACTGGGCTAATTTTGAATTGGACTTAATATAATACATAAACGGAAGAAAAAGTTTGGGGCTTGCACTGAGCTGGAGCCCGGTGCAGCTACCCCCTAGATCCGCCTATGCATGCATCTAATTACACAATTAATACACTTAGCTTATATATGTATGTATCTTGGCAGAGTTGGACTTAGGAATATTTATTAGAGGAGCTCGATTAATTATTATTTTAAAAAAATAATAAAAATATAAAATTAAAAATAAATTTATTTAGAAATTAATGACAATTTTAATAATAACACAATATTATTTGAGTTACATAACAACGTTCCAAAAAAATTAAAAATATGACCACCTCATAACTAATGGAGCCTCCACAATATGATATATTTTCGTATATAAAAGAAATAATTAAATGTTTTAAATAATGAATAATTTCTAGTTCAAACTTACAATTATGCGAGAATTACACACACATATATATATATATAAACTAACAACCAACTCTTAAGATATCCTAATAGTATTTATATAAACAAACAAGATTGTTCATAACTAAATTTACTTCCTTTATATACCTTAACATTCATATATCTTGTAAAATGAAAATAATTTACTAAACTAATAAATAATTAATAATAACTGCTAGAATCAATATAATTAAACATGCTAATTAATTTATAATGGTCAATTATGTAAAGGATTAGGGATGAGAATTGGTTCCTAAATTTGGTTAACCAAAACAAAAGTATGCACCGGGTACAAATCGAATGTCGAACCAATCAATCAAAAAATCGATTGGTTCAACCCATCGATTAACCAAATAAAAAGCCTATAATTTTAATAAATAAATTTATATTTTAATAATTATAAAATTCCGTTATTGGGTATACCGATAACCGATAATTTAAAAATACCTCAAAATAGAATATCGAATCGAAATCGATGGAATTGATTATTAGTTTAATGGATCTCTATCGATTATAGAAGTAACCGAATTCCAATACTTAATTTCCACCCCTATAAAGGATATTACCTTATAAAACTCAAATCATTATTTTCATGTACCCGTCATAGATCCACAATGAATCCCAAATCTAAATTCAACCATAGGATGACAAAGGAATTTATAAACTTAAAAGAAAATAATAAAAAATACATTTAGAATTTCTAAATTTAACAATTATGATAAAATGAAGATGAACAAAAAAAAAGGAGAAAATGACCACTTAGATATAAGAATTGTCCCTTAAAACTTATGTTTTATATTATGTTCACATCGACCTTCATATATATATATATAGGGAGGTTAACGTGAGAACCATTTTATTGTGAGAATATGAGAAATGAATATGCTATGAAAGTTAATGAATTAAAAAATTGAATTTTAGCCTCATGGGATTCGAACCTGGTGAAAATTAAAATTTTGGATTCATTAACTTTCAGCAGTATTCATTAACTTTCATAGCATATTCATTTTGTTAGTAAAAAATTTCATAGTTCTTAGTTCTCACGTTAAAATTGGTTCTTATTTGAACCTCACTATATATATATATATATATATATATATATATATATAATGGTTATCGTATGTACATTCTTTATAGTATAAATATGAGGACATAAATCAACTATTGATAACTCAATAAGGACGTTTCAAATTCAATGCACAAATTGCGATGCAAATGCATAAATATATAATTATATACGTAAATATATATATAACTAATTCAGATGCACACTTAAAAATAATCATTAGAATTTCCAAATCTAATGAGTATGATTTATTCTCATTTACATATGTTAAAGATTATATGTACATGAATCAATTCATATATATATATATATATATATATATATATAGTGAGGTTCAAATAAGAACCAATTTTAACGTGAGAACTAAGAACTACGAAAATTCTTCTGAACAAAATGAATATGCTATGAAAGTTAATGAATCTGTTGCGAAAAGTTAATGAATCCAAAATTGAATTTTCAACAGGTTCGAATCCCATGAGAGCGAAAATTCTATTTTTTTATTCATTAACTTTCATAACATTCATTAACTTTCATAGCATATTCATTTCATGTTCTCAAAGTAAAAATGGTTCTCACGTTAACCCTTCCCTATATATATATATATATCTAAAAATATTTAAAATATCCTAGGAGCGCAGGGCCCAAAGTTGCTCCGCCAGTATATGTTAACCTCCCTTAACTATCATTCAATTTATGGGTGTCACGTATTTATGTCTAGATGGTATACAAGGCATTACTTCAATGCGAATATGACGACTATGTTTCTGTTTACTTTCTTTATATATGTATATATCAACTTTTATTTAGTTTGACATATATATAAAACACAATAAATAGGAGGTGACACGCATTTCTAGCTAGAATGATATATTTGGTCTTACTATGATTATGGTAAATGTGATTTGGAACTTTAAATGGTTTTAAAATCGGGTAGGATATCATTGTCAAACCCTTTTCAAAGTTTCATGTCCATACCAAGTGTCGTAGAATTGGTATGCATGTTGTGATTACCATGTTATGTGGGGTAACCTGAAATATACATTTTTTAATACTGATGAGTTATGAGTAGAGTTGTAAAAAATATTGGACCAAAAATGATATGCCTAGACTGGTTCGATACTGAGTCAGACCATCAAGCTGGACAGTTGAGCCATTTTGTCAGCTTTTTTTTTTTTTTTTGTATCATGGGGAACCCGCAATGCTATCTTAGGTCTTGTGATGGGTAAATCCCACGTTCATATGCAATAAGCGCATAATACACGAGACAAGTAAACCACACTTGGAAAACCAGGTGTGACAAACTCAAACCCATAGAGACGTTTGGTGGGGTTCGAATCTGTGATCTCTCGATCGTGGAACCCACCTAGCCATTAAATTGTCCTGGGGATATTTTGCCAACTTTCTAGTTATGCGTTTGGAGGTATGGATTTATCTTGATATCAAGTGAGGAATTCTAGCTTGTTGAATTTTTCGATGTCTTGTGTTCACGCCAGATGTGTATTAACCAAATATTTGTTTTTCCTGATCAAAACAAGAAAATGAAGTAAAAAATTCCACATGTTACGTATGTCAAAATTGGTAGGATTTGGTATGGGCGCAAATGATTTGGGAATCTAAATGAATTGGATATCAAAATAGGCCCAATTTATGTTATATTGATGATTTCAAATAGACCCAATCGATTCATGTTATCAAACTTTGAGTTCGATTTGGGCTCATTTAAGATTACAAGATTGTCAAGATATCCTGAACACCTTCTTTCTGCGCCTTTCAATTTTCTTTTTTATCAGATGGTTGTAGAGTCGACAAAACAAGTCCGACTCATCCGTCCTCCTAATTTTTGGCGGGTTTAGGTCTACAAATTGTAGGCTCGATTAAAAATCGAACAGGGCCAAGATTGTCCAAAATGATCAAAAGTCCAATAGGATCGACCCAAAAAGTTTACAGTATAAATTGTGTTTTGATCATGATTGAGTTTCATTATTTCCAATCTGATTGATTTTAGACGGACCGACCTGACCTGACCTGACCCGATTTTTATGAAAAGCCGATGGACTCGGGGTAGGCTGGCTTGACCCCGATCTTTGTCACCTACTACATGGTTGTATTTTCCAATTTCAAATAAAAATTCGATATATTTAGAAATTAGCAGAATTGAATATGTATAGAAAAATGAGTATAATGAATAATGCATAGTGATCAATACTTGAAAATCGTAAATGATGCAAATCTTAGTATTGTCAACTCGTTAGAAATAAGTTTTTTAAATGTTACTATTTCTTTAGTCTCTATAAGGGATCAAACTGAATCTAACTTTTTATTTTCTTTTGCTAAATAGACAAGACAACAATTTCATTAAGTAGTACAATCTTTTACCATTTCTTCTTCTTCTTCTTCTTCTTCTTATTTTCCCTTAACGGCTATTAACCGCCTCAAAATTCCCGCCATTCTCTTCTTCTTCCCTTGGAATTCTTGACTTACAATTCGTTTCTCATTTTTCTATTCCGACCACTTCAATTCCGTTAAAAGAAACAGTACTGTAACACCAAACGCGACAAAACTTGTCGTCACAGCGCTTGGTTAACGCCAAGTGTCGCCACCACAGTGGCTGCCGCCGGCCACCCACAAAGATGACGGATCAAATTTCCGTTGTATTAGATAATCAGATATTGTTAGAGGTAGTTAGTTTGTTAAGAGTTGTTACGATTTGTTATGCATGTATCTTACGCATGCAAATGTATTATAAATCTTGTAACCTCGGATCAATAAAGTTTGGCTTTATTTAGCTTACGTGCATTTACGTTAACATGGTATCGAGCTCAAGAAAAAAAAAAAAAAAAAATTCTTTACGCTTTCTTCTCCGATGGATCAATTACAACTTTCTTCTCCAACTCTTCCTCCATACACCCTATCGGCATAAAACTTGACAAAACCAACTATAGCTTACGGAAAACCCAAGTTCTAGCTACACAAAAGGCGTATGGTTTGAAGATGTTCTCTTGTCTTAAATGCACCGGAGCAACTCATTCATGAGATCACTCCAAATCCGACTTACGACATGGTCGCGCCGTGACCAGCTTCATCTTCAATTTGGATCCTCACGGCTATATCATCTTCCATGATTGGCTATGTAGGGCGTTGCACAACAGCCAATCAGTTATGGATCGTTTTTGAGAAACTCTTTCATTCGCAGTCACGAGCAAGAGCAGCTCAACTTCGATTTCAGTTACAAACTATGAAGAAAGGAGATCAATCGGTTGATGATTACATCCTCAAATTCAGAGGCATATCAGATCAGCTCTTTAGCATCGGCCAACAACTTACAGAATCAGATCTAATCACCTTTGTTCTTGGTGGTTTAGGTCCAGAATTCGAGAGCATCTGCATTTTTCTTCAATCTAAAACTGAGGATCTTACTCTGGATGAAGTGCAATATGCACTGCAGACAAATGAAATTCGAATTCAGAATCAAGCTGCAACTTCCTTTGGAACTACTCAGTCCACGCTACAGGCAAATATGGCTTATCAGAATTCCAGTTTCAGAGGTCATGGCAGACACACCTTTCGTGGTTCAAGCAATAGAGGAAGGGGTGGTGGCAGGTATCAAAATCACAAAGTTATTTGTCAAATCTGTGGTAAGATGAATCATATAGCATTAAAATGTTTTAAAAGGTTTGATTCAAATTTCATGGTTTTGAAAATGCTTCCCATCATCTCAAGTTCACTTCACTACATCATCAAATCATGAGTATCTGCACCCAATTTTCTCAACATTTCACTCGATCACGTTTAACTCCCTCGCCCATAGTGCATCTAATCATCCAACTCTCCAAAGAATCTGAGTGGTGTTTAGATACGAGAGCCTCACCATGTTACTGCAGATATGTCCAACCTTCAAACTCAAAGATCCTTACAATGGGAATGAAAAGCTCACGGTAGAAATGGATCTCAACCGGAAATCACACATACGTGTTCTACTTCACTTCTAAACTCGACTTCAAAACCTCTCATTCTCGAGAACATACTATTTGTTCCACACATCACGAAAAACTTGTTAAGCATTTCACAGTTTACACGGGATAATGATGTCTACCTCGAATTTCACTCTAATTTCTGCTGTGTTAAGGACAAAATATCCAACCAAATCCTGCTGGAGGGTACTCTTAGAGATGGACTATACCACCTAACTCAATCCACACATCCTCGGGCAAAATCTCTCCATCATAAGGCCAATGTCATCTCTGTAGCTGCCTCTCCAACTGTAGCTGTTCCAAATCCGAGTTCAACCTCACGTCTTCAACTATGGCATCGTAGACTAGGACACCCTTGTACTCAAGTCTTACGTTCTGCCTTACGTAGTCAAAAACTCATAATAAATGAACCACATGGTAGGTTCTGTGATGCATGTGCCATGGGCAAGATGCATAGTTTTAGTTTTCCTTCTATACCTGTCAAGACCAGTTCGCCCTTTCAAGTTGTACACACGGATCTTTGGGGTCCTAGCTCTATTGTTTCTCTGGCCGGTTTCAAATATTATATACATTTCGTAGATGACTTCTCCCGGTTTACTTGGATTTTCCTTTACATACAAAAGCGAAGTCTTTAACACGTTTATTACGTTTAACAATTATGTGGAAAGACAATTTCATAAAAAATACTCACCCTTCAATCGGATTGGGGAAGTATGCAAGTCTCAAGCCACTACTTCTAAAACTAGGTATTCAGTTTAGTCACCCTTGCCCACATACTCACCAACAAAATGGCCGTGCCGAAAGGAAACACCAACACATCATTGACATGGGACTTACACTTCTAGCTACCTCCAAACTCCCGATGAAATTCTGGTGGGAAGCTGTCTCCACGGCTGTCCATCTAATAAACCGCCTCCCTACTCCGACTCTACAAAACATATCTCCATTCCAGTGTCTCTATAAAACTCAACCTGACTACTCGATGCTTAGACCTTTTGGATGTAGGCGCTTCTGTTCCTTAGACCTTATAATACATCAAAGCTACGGTTTCGATCTTCCAAGTGCATATTAAATAGTATAGTCCATCTCACAAAGGGTATACCGTGCTCGCATCCATCGGGAGAATATATGTAGCTTTCATACGAGAGTATTTAATGAAGATGAATTTCCATACGTATCACTTTTTTCAGATTCACACTCAACCCAAGCCTCTCCTGAAGTATCACATCCTACTAACCTTTTTCCAATGCCTCAGTTTCCAAACAGTATACACTCTCCTACTCCTATTCATTCCTCACCTACTCCTTCCATCCCTACACCAACGTCTCCTAGCCATCCCCAACATATGGAGTTTCAAAACTCCCAGTTGTCATCATCTACCTCCAGGTCCTTATCACATTCTCCGTCGTCATCCGAAAATCCATCTCATCATGAGTCTGTCACTACACCTCAATCCCCAACATCATCACCACAGAACATATCTGTTCCCTCATCTAATCAAGAAAATGGTCATCATATGCGAACCCGCTCCAAGAATGGAATTTTTAAACCAAAAGTGTTTTTTGCTCAAAATTTGTCAACTGGATTCACTACCTTTACTGTGATAGAACCTGTCACTACCTCTGAAGCTCTTGCTCAACCCGAGTGGCAAAAAGCCATGGAAAATGAGTTTCAAGCTATTTTATCTCGACCACTTGGGAGCTGGTTCCTTCTGTGAGACGATATTAACATTATCTGATGTAAGTGGATATTTCGAGTGAAGACAAATCAGCATGGCTCGGTTGACAGGTTAAAAGCTCGTCTTGTAGCTAAGGGGTTTCAAAGTGCGGTATTGACTTCTTGGACACATTCAGCCCTAAGTTGTTAAACCCAGTGGTCGTTCGATTTTTTCGTTGGGCTGCGACATTTGGTTGGGATATCCAACACATAGACATTAACAATGCTTTTCTTAATGGCGAACCGAACACTCCGGTGTTCATGGAACAACCGGAGGCTTCGTGATTCAAGTTTCCGGACTTTGTGTGCAAGCTTACCAAGTCCTTGTATGGCTCAAGCAAGCCTCGGCTTGAGTACGATAAACTCAAGAATCATCTTATCAGCTGTGGTTTCCAACACTCTACATCGGACCATTCTTTCTTCCATATGCGGCAGAATGGGAAGCTTCTCTTGGTTCTTGTGTATGTTGATGACATACTTCTTACGGGGGAAGATCCTACACTTGTGTCAAAGCTAATTCAAGGTCAGTCTTCTCAATTTGCTCTCAAGACTCTAGGTACTGTCAATTATTTCTTGGGTGTTCAAGTCACGAAAAACACCACACACTCCTATTTTCTAAATCAGTCTAAATACATCGTGAACTACTCCTCAAGACAAATCTTCAAGATTGTAAACCACGACCATCACCTTATGACTTGGGCACCAAACTCCACACAAACGATACCCTCTCTTTCCTAATCCCACATTGTTTCGTAGCATCGTAGGCACTTTGCAATATCTCACCATTTCACGACCCGATATTGCGTTCATGGTCAACAAACTCACCAATTTCTACATGCTCCCGATCTTGATTGGAAAGCTTGTCGCCGTTTAATCCGGTATCTCGAGGTACTACTCACTACAACTGGCTTTCCATCCGTCCACGTCTTGAACTCAAAGCCTTCTGGATGCGGATCAAGGGGGCTCGATAGATGATCGAAAATCCACCGTGGCTTTTGTGTGTTTCGGGCTCAATTTAATTTCTTGGAGCTCAAAAAGCGTAAGGTGGTGTCCCGAAGCTCCACGGAATCTGAATATAGGGCTCTTGCGGACACAGCTGTTGAAGTTATCTGGGTTCGTTCGTTGCTTCAAGAAATTGGGATACAACTTCGTCACACTCCTGTTCTGTGGTGCGATAATAAGAGTGTCGCTGCCATAGCATCAAATCCGGTGTATCATGCCAGAACGAAGCACATTGAGATAGACACCCATTTCGTTCGTGACAAGGTGCAGAAGAAGGAGCTTGAAGTTTGCTACGTTCCAACTGATGATCAAATAGCTGATATTTTTACCAAGCCTCTTTCGGTTGTTAGATTGGATCGATTGATAGAAAAGTTTCCTATTGAAAAAGGATAGTTTGGTTTGAGCACGGGTTGTATTAGATAACTGTATATTGTTAGAGGTAGTTAGTTTGTTAAGAGTTGTTACAGTTTGTTATGCATGTATCTTACGCATGCAAATGTATTATAAATACTGTAACCTCAGATCAATAAAGAAGTTTGGCTTTATTTAGCTTCTGTGCATTTACGTTAACACGTTGTTTCACACAATCATCAACACATAACCGGTGCGATTTCCAACGCAGAACAGTTACTATTTTGTGATGACAACTAAAATGGCGACGACCCTTTCCTCGATGACTTTGTAAACGGACTGATCGAGGATATAAGTGGCGACGCCGGCGGAAATCAAGACAACACTTTTCCTCATATTTGCGAAAATGTTAGTAACGAAAGTGCGTAGTTTGCCTATCTTCTGCTGCCACCAGCTTTCAAGAACCCGACGCGTATTCTGGTCTGGCTGGTTCCGCCGTCCCCGTATAGTTGCAGTTACCAAACGCTAGAGAAATTTTCCATGTCAATGGCATGAATCTTTTTTCACTTTTCCTAAAACAATTTCAATTTCAATGTTTTCGAAATTTATCTAATGTTTGACAGGGACTCAAGTGTAGGGTTGATAATTTGTGCGTGTCGGGTCATTATCGTATCGATACTATAACGACACAATACGATAAGACCAAATACGAACACGACCCGTTAAGGATCTGTCCGATACGAACAACGAGCATGAATATAAACACGACATAAAATATAATGACACGAACACGACACGAATATGAAATGATTTTTTTCGTGTCAACACGACACTATACGACAAATTCAAATCAAAATTAAAAAATTAATTAATAAAAGATATAAAAATATATAAAATAATAATTAAATTAATATTTTATATATATATATATATATATATTATTGAATTATACGAAAACGACATGATCCGACACAAACTCGAATACAACACGAAAATTACGTGTTACACGAACACGACATGAAATTATCGCGTCCTTATCGTGTCGACATGATAAATACACGAACACAATAAGCTGCATACTAACTCGTTAATTCCATGCATGTTCGTGTCACGTCGAAAATTGTCAGCCTTACTCAAGTGTTGAAGCTTGGAATCCATGAAAGATTAGGGCATATAAGCCATGCTGTGCTTGAGAGATATGAGAGCAAATTATCATCTCAAAATCAAGAATATTATTTGTTGAATATCATTTTAAACCCCAAACTAAATTCACTTTATAAAAATTATTCTGAACTTTCACAAATATTTATTTAAACCATCAACTATCAATTTTGTATCAAAAATATCATGTATCCATTTTCTATTTGTTGAAATCTTGACGTGTCTCATCGAGTACCACATAGAATAGAAAAAAATAGAATAAACATACCATGTGGCATCGACGATCCACATAAAATCAGAAGGCTATATAATGCTGCAAGATCCTCTGTCCAACTTCTATGATGCGTTGTGCACTGGTTTTCCCCATCATCAAACATCAAGGCCAAAAACCATACTCGAATTTATCTCAAACTTTTGATAATAATAAGCGTTAACGACAATTAAAATTGCGATGTAGGAGAAAGGCAGACGAGTCACCAAGGCGCGCTTAACCTCACAGGAAGAGGGGAATGAAGTGAGACTACCTAAGAGCTACATTGCATCACGGGTTTGTATCATGATTAAAGATTGAAACCTAATAGTACTGTGTAGCTATTTTATTTTGTGTCTAAACTTTATATATTTGCTCATAATAATATATTCTTAATGCTAAAATCTCCTTGCTTTTCATGCTTATGATTGTGTAGAGCAGAGAGAAAGAGCAGAAATATGACATTGAGAGATTTGGCTAAGTACTTCCATCTCTCCATCAACTGCGTCGAGGAAATGAATCACACCCCGCAATCAAGAGTGTTTGCCGCAAGGAAGTCTTGAAAAGGTGGCCTCACAGAAAGGTTTGCTCTACACTCTTTGTTTCACTTGCTTGTGAGAATGAGACGAACGCTATCTTGAATCCGTTTGCCCTTTTCGTGCAGATAAAGAGCATCAAGAATGAGATAGCAAAGACGTTGAAGAGCATGAATTCAACTGATGATAGTGAGAAATCTCGCCTCATGATAGAGAGCATGATTATGGGCAAAAAAAACTAGCCTTATTATTATATTATTCAAAAAGACATCACAAACACCAAAATATAGGATCAAAAAACATAAAAAAACAAAAAAACTCCAACGTTGAGACTGAAGGCCTAATTCCTAGTTATCACCGTTAATTAGTTATACTTATATATACATTATTATCTCGTACGTAGTGATGTTGCTCTCCTCCTCTGTCCTGAATGGCGCCGTCTCAGAAAGTAGTCTGCATAAAGCACGTGAAACAAGAGACGGCCGAGAATGGGGCGAGACCATGCCTCGCCGAGGACATAATCGAGGCGTTGGCGAGGGCAGTAGCAGACAGATCCTTCGTCTCGCGAAGACGGGCGGACCTCAACTTGCAGTTGAGGAGGGTCCACCGCGTGGCCGAGGTGGTGTGGTTGAAGGTGAGGATGTTGCGAAAAAACACACACCACAAATACTGCAAATATTTTCGATTCGGTATATGAGGTCGAGTAGACCTTCTTACGTGATCTAACATGAGAAGGCGTGGTGTGTCGCCGATTCCTCCATCGAGGACTCTCTACTATCGGATTCTCCGATCGTTCTGGGACATCATCCACCTTTGCAAACACTGGCCCACTGCTTACGAGTTCTTTGGCACCTCTGACACCGACCCACTCATTACGAGTCACTGCTTGCATCTGCGGAACCTTGGCCCGCTCTGTTACGAGTCGGCGCACTTCGCAAACACCGACCCACTATGTTACGAGTTGCGACACCTCTGCGGACAGCCCACTCATTATGAGTCACCGCAACCGTGTCGTGCTTATCCTTATATCACTCGATACTCGACGCCTCACCTCGCATGTCCATGCGCGCGCATCGCCGACACTTTGGCACGAGGTGCTCATCGCCCGTACATTCTTGCTGCGCCGCCTCGATCTCGCGGTCTCGACACTTGCTCGCATCGACGCCGCACGCGTCTGAGGCCATCTCTCTCGGACGCCCGACGTGTGGCCCGACATGTGGCACTCGGCGTCCACCGTGAGACCCGAACCCACGACCACCATGGGCTCAACCCCAAAAGACCTCATACTAGTGGGTGGAACTCTTCACATATATATTAGACCATCTTGGTCTAATCTTTCGATGTGGGACTTAGGTTGAATTCCCAACAAACCTTCCTCAAACCAAGGACCACACAATATGTGTCCTTTCTAACACTCGGACCATCTTGCACCGTCGCATCAACAGAACACGTCACCTAACACCCCTGGTTAGGAAGACTTTCGATACAAGTCCGAGTCACACCGAGGGCATCCCTACATCGAGCAAGTCACGTGTCCACCTACGGGTCACGTCGAATCACCTAGGATGAAGTGACTCGACACCATCGTGCGAAGATATGCCGACGTCCCCACATCTCGGTGCCAAGTCTCGAGGAGCTAACAAACCATCCCCACCAAAGCCTGACGATTTCCTCATCGTTGGTGAGTCACCTCCCGTCTTAGACTTCGTTCTTCCCTTGTTCTACCTTCCCTTCGATCGCCTCGTCTTCCGTGTTCGGTCGAGCCCGAGGTAGATCCGATTCCTTCCTACTGAACCTCTTCGCTAATCATCAGATCTCGCACCTCGTCAAAACACAACACGGTCTTTGCCGATGGCGGACTTACAGTTGTCACTATTTCGCACAACTTTACGCGCGAGAAGATAGCATAATTAGGGCACGCACTCATCATCGAAGTCGATCTTAACCGAGCTCAAGCTGCGAAGTGATCATGTTGAACTCGCTTAGATGTTCTTTGCCGACGTACCCTCGACATCTTTAGGTTGAATAACCGTCTCATCGATGAACCTTGTTCGCAGCTGATGGCTTCGGTATATCTGTTCCGAATCGCCAAGATCTCCCTTGCCGACTGCTTCACCGTATGATAGGCTACATTCACGGACAACGATAAACGTATCGCACTCATCGTCGTCCAATAGCTCCCACTCATCCGGATCCATCTTTTGGGTTTTTCCTTCAAGGCGATCTGATCTTTACCGTAGGGTAATCCTCGATCCGCATCTTCCGTAATCCGAATCGATCCATCAAACTTCTCGATTGAAATCTTCCCATCCATCGTTGTGATTGCTCCTCCGAACACGAAGCTCGATACCAATTGTCGCGAAAAAAACACACCACAATCACGACATAAAATACAGAACACGAGAATTGTTAACCCGTTCATCTTGCGACTACGCGTGCGGGCGATGCGAGCCGAGGATTTCAATATGAATTTTGGATCTTGATTACAATGAGGAGCAGCTATTTAAATAGAGAAATAACATAACCCTAATCCTAAACCTATTAGGATTCTGTAATCGTAATCCCATTAGAATTCTGCCTGGGCCCAAAAAAATATAAGCCAAAAAAATTCAGGCTCCATACTCCAACAGAGGAGAGGGGTTGACACTTTTAAGCTTAGAGTCTTTGTCGTGCCGGAGGTGAATGTGAAGCTGCAGAAGAAGTTCACCGTCAGAGCGGCCTCCGACGAGAGGCACGTGGCTGTGCTGGCGGAGATGACGTTCCAGGAGTGCTTTGATCTGCAAGGTACGTTTTCTCTGCTTGTAGAAAAACTTTGGATTTATAGAGTCGACCAATTGTATCCTTTTTTCTACAAAGATGAGCGGCGGTGGTGAACTCAGACTTGAGGGTTTCAGGGAGGGATCAAATCTGATGAAAACATAAGGTTGGGTCGTTTTGCCTGACCGGAGGTCCAACGTGGTGAGCTCCATTCTATTCATGCCTCTGCCGAGAGAGGGGGCGAGGAGGCGCCACGGTCGGAGCGATGGCTTGGTTTTCTGTGGCCATTTCTTCCGAATTCCGCTTGTTTTCACCAACATTCAAACCGAACAAATCATCACCTCGGTACCGTTCCTCTCTAGCTCTCAATTTCAGAAGTGGCAAAAGATCAGGTAGGGCCAAAAATAATAAAAAAATCCAATCAAGCTTCAAATACTACTTGTAGTGCAAAATTATAGGGCCGGGCCCAGCCCACCAAAATTTTGATTGTTTTTGGCGGGCTTGGCCAGGTCTAGAAGTCCATCGAATCTAAAATCTGTAGGCCCAATGGCTCAAGACTCGCCGAGACTTATTTTGTCAGCTCTACTCTATTATATATTAATATATGTTTGTCTAAATTAGATTATTTCGAACACACAGTTCATGCTAAGTTCATCTGCATCTTCCTACCTGAAGGGGATGAGTCAGATAACAAGCAGAGAACAAAGCACAAACACGACAACAGTAAACATCGTACAGGGCATAAGGCTGTGATTTCTGCCGGCCTTACTGAAGTCAAGATTGAACTGTTTCCTCAACCAGAAGAATTCAGGTTTGGGATGGAAATAAAAAGGACTGAATAGGTAAAGAACATTCAGTGTATGAGTTGGGTTAGCGTCTAACTAAAGATTAAAACCTACAAAACATGCTCGTTTTTAGGGCTTCATCTGCGTGTATTAGAAGTGTTGGTGTATAAGTTGGTTGTAATCGTGTTTAGTTTACGCTTTGTTAGCTCATTAGCAAAGTAGTTAGTTGGTTATTTTCGGTTAGTTTGTTATTTTAGGGTTTTTTTTCCTCTTGTATTTAAAGCTTATCTACGAGTGAATTCAAGAATGAAAAATTACTCGATTACAATCTTATTTCTCTCTTTCCTTATCTTTACTCGCTTTCTGTGTATCTTCAACATGGTATCGAGCCTTGCTCAATAGATCCAAGAAACTCTTCATCTCGCCACATTTTCCTTGATAATCAAACTTAATCGAGCGAATTATGCGTTTTGGCGTGCTCGGGCGGTTTACGCCATTCGTGCTCATGGCTTCCATGAGTACATTTCTCCTTCTCAATACTCCTTCTCCTTTCCCGCCTTCGTCGTCCGGAGAAGATGTTCATAATCCTGATTACAATCGATTGGATTAAAAATGATCAATTGCTTCTCAGTTGGCTGCTATCTTCCATTGGAGAATCGATGCTTGGTCATGTGGTCAGATGTACCAATGCGTGTGACTTCTGGAATGTGTTAGAGCGCCTGTTCATGTCACAATCTAAGGCTCGTATCATGCAGCTAAGGCTTCTACTCCAGACCACGAAGAAAAAAGCTATGAATGTGGAGGATTTTTTTCTAAAAATGAGGAGTTTTGCTGATCAACTTTCGGTTGTTGGTCAGTTGATAAATGATGATGAGCTGATCATGTATATCTTATCTGGTTTTGGCCCCGAGTATGAGGCATTAGTTGTTAATGTCATGAACAGATCTGATTCCCAAAACCTTCAAGAACTGCAGTATGTGTTTCAAGCTTATGAATTAAGACTTTAGCAACAGCATTCTGCTATGTTTGCGCCCACTGCAAATGTTTCTCAAAGAAGTGGAGGTCGCGGTTTCAATCCTAATAGAAGTTCGAGCGCTGGATCTCGAAGTGGATCAAGTTCTGGTTTTCGTGGAGGCTACAAGTTCAATCCTGGCAAGTCTATCATTTGTCAGCTATGTGGAAGAAATGGTCATGTGGCTATCAAATGTTTCAAGAGGTTTGACATTAACTTCACTTGACAACTCAACTACTCATGCTTCTCAAGCTTTGGTTTCAGAGGCTTCGCAGATGTTTATGCCCAACACTTCTCCTCAGAATGATAAGCAGCATGAAAATACTAGTTGGTATGTTGACAGTGGTGCCACTGCGCACATCACTAATGATTTGAACAATTTGGATATTGGTACTGATTACAGTGGCAGTGATAAGCTTGTAGTTGGCAATGGAGCTTCCCTTCCTATCAACTCCATAGGTGCTACTTCTATCTCTACTCCTTCTCATTCTCTTTTACTTAACAATATTCTATTCGTTCCCCAAATAACCAAGAATCTGCTAAGCATTTCTCAGTTCACTAAGGATAACCAAGTCACAATTGAGTTTAATCACTCTTCTTGTTTTGTCAAGGACAAGCACACAAATCAAGTTATGCTGAAAGGAAGTCTCTCTAAAGGCTTATATCAACTTGATCTCTCATCCTTTTACAAATCATCTCCAGCATTCATTCAGCCATCTCCACAACTGAATCTCAACTCACACTCATTCACTCAGAAAAATTGTTCTGCGTTAGTTTCAAATTCATCAAATGTATCATCTAGTTTTGTTGCTGTATGTACTACTATTTTAGACAAACTACATAAAACTTTGGGCCATCCAGCTCCTTTTGTTCTATCAAGAGTCTGTTCACAGCTTAAAATCCCTTATAATGCTTCTCTGTTGTCCTTTTGTGAAGCGTGTAAGGTAGGCAAAATGCATCAAAAATGTCATACGTCTCAACCAATACATACTACTGTCCCATTCGAATTAATTCATTCGGACCTCTGGGGTCCTGCGTATTCACCTTCATCTGCTGGGTACAATTTGTGGATGACTTTACATGTTTCACATGGATATATCCTCTCACACTGAAATCACAAACCAATCAAACTGTGAAGCACTTCATCTCATGGGTTCAGTGTCAGTTTTCTATATCTATTAAAGCTATGCAAACTGATTGGGGAGGGGAATTCAGATCTTTAGTTGAGTATCTCAAGTCCTTAGGAATACATTTTCAACATCCATGCCCTCACATTCATTCCCAAAATGGTCGGGTTGAAAGGAAACATCAACACATTGTTGATATGGGATTAACTCTTTTAGCTCAGTCATCATTGCCATATCAATTCTGGTGGGATGCTTTTCAGGTAGCCACTTTCCTCATAAATAGACTTCCCTCTCCATCTCTCAAGCAATTATCACCGTTTCAAAAGCCGACACAAAAACTTCCAGATTACTCGATTCTCAAGGTTTTGGTGTGCGTGTTTCCTTACCTAAAATCGTATTATCCGCATAAGCTTCATTTCCAATCTACCGTGTGTATATTCTTAGGATATAGTGAATCTCATAAGGGATATAAATGCCTCAGTCCAACCGGTCGCATTTACATTTCGGACACGGTTCACTTCAATGAAAACGAATTTCCTTATCCCACTCTTTTTCCTTCCTCATCACCTCCATTGCATTCCAACACTACTGTGCCTATAGCCCTGCCTATTCTCCCACTGCCCACTCTTGGTCCCTTACCAACATCTCCTATAGCATCTCCACCCTCTGCAGAATCTGCTCCTCCCATCTCACCTCATATATCTTCCCCCTCCTCATCTCCTCATTCTTCATCATCTTCTGCTGTTTCTAGCTCATCAAATCAAGCGCAGCCTATTCAATCCATCTTGCCTTCTACATCCAATATCTCTATAGTTCCTTCATCCTCCTCCTCTCCCATATCCTCTCTTCCATCAATATCTCATCCCATGGTCACAAGATCCAAAAATGGAATTTTCAAACCAAAAAGTTTTGTTGCTGACTCAAGTTTTCATCCTGTCACTGAAGATCTTTGTCTCTCATATCCTACGGATTCAAATAATTCTGAGCTTGGTCAGTATTTTGAAGTGCTCATTGTTACTACTAAGGATCTTGAAGGTTCGCATTTGCCTAAGGTTCCTATTTACGTCTTGAGGCGATCAATCATCCGGTTGGTTTGATGCGATGAATAAAGAAATTGAAGCCCCGCATTAAAGGCGCGTGGTCGCCATTCCTCCATCTCCTCTTTATAAGGTTATCGAAACAAATGGGTCTTTAGGGTCAAGACTCATGCTGATGGCTCACTTGACAAGCTCGAGCTCGTCTTGTTGCTCGCGCTTTTCAGATTGGTGGAATTGATTTCTTTGAAACTTTCACCCGGTGATCAAAGCTTCGTCTATTCGATTAATTTTTGCCCTTCTTGCTACTCATCAACGGTCTATCCGAAGAAATTGATATCAAAATGCCTTTCTCAATGGGGATCTTGAGGATAACATCTATATGACTCGTTAGAAGGGCTTTGAAGATTCCACACATCACGAGTATGTGTGTAAATTGCGAAGGTCCCTATATGGACTTAGCGAGCGCCGTGCATGGTATGATAAGTCTGCAGTTTTCTTTACCATCGTGCTTCAAGAGATGCACTTGATTGTTCTCTATTCTTTCGCCGAGAACATGGGAGTTTGCTTATCATATTGGTGTCGTTGATGATATTCTTATCCTTTGGTGAGGATAACGAGATTGAAGGTCTTATTAATCGGTTGCATGACAAATTTGCTTTCACCTCTCTCGGTCTTGTTCATTATTTTTGGGCATAGAGGTGTCACGCTGCGATCTTCTTATGCTCTATGTCGATTTAAGTACTTAATGGATCTCCTTGAAAAACCAACATGGAGTCTTGTCATCCGTGTTCCACGCCCATGGCCACTAATACCAAATTGTCAAAATTCAGTGGCACGGTGTTCTCTGATCCTTCCCTTTATCGCCGCACCATTGGCTCTCTTCAATATTTAACCCTTACGCGACCCGACATTGCGTACACTGTTAATAAGCTGAGCCAATTCCTGCACGCTCCAACAATTGAACACTAGACTGCGTGTAAAAGACTTTTGCGGTATCTCAAAGGCACTGCATCCTTAAGCTGGTCGTCATGTTTGGTGTATATTAGAAGTGTTGGTGTATAAGTTGGTTGTAACCGTGTTTCTGTTTCTGTTTCTGTTTGTTAAGTAGTTAGTTGGTTATTTTCAGTTTAGTTTGTTATTTTGGGGTTTTCTTTTTCCTCTCTTGTATTTAAAGCTCATCTACGAGCTGAATTCAGCAATGAAAAATTACTCAGATTACAATCTTCTTTCTCTATCTTTCCCTTATCTTTACTCTGCTTTCGTGTATCTTCAACAGCGTGAACTCAGTATCCCGAGGACAGCTGCAGAGCGGGCTGGCCTCAGAACGTGCCACCTGCTCGTGATCTAGAGGCTGAAGGGGAAGAGCTTGATGCCTTCGACAGTAGACTCCGACGGCTTGATACGTTGCTGTGACAATGCTGATATTTGGCGAGAATTGTTTTTTTTGCTGTGGAAAAAGCAGACAGAATTCAGCTCCATTTAATGTCTTGGCCTAGTGAGACCGGTGCTTACTCGTCGGTTTCTGTAGTTGCAGCTCTTCGGCCTCCGGAAAGCTACTGATTTGTGTATAATGTTTGAAGTGAAATGGGAATAAGCAGCGGAAAAACAGTCGGTTTCTCAATTACAAACTGCAATCGGTTCTACATGCTTTGATGAGGTCGTTTTATACATGTGTATATGAGCAATGTGAGAATTAGAGAGTAGTACTTGGAATTGAAATAAAAGGATTTCAGTGTGTGTAATATTATGCACATCTAGTTGTTAGCATATTAGTTTGTGAGGCTTACAAATACCATGCAATATGATATATAGATTTCTTTTTCTTTCAAAATTGGATCTTACTAGTAGAAGACGCACAGAGGCGTCAGAAGTGTTGGCCCGGCTTGACAGGCTGATCGATTTAAGGTCGTGCTAGGACACCAAATTTAGAAGTTTACTTCTTTAATTGCGAAAATAAGATTATTCTAGAAAATAAATTTGTATGCAATCGAATGTGGGGTACATTCACTTTAATTAAATCTAAGTAGGATCTTAAAATCTCATATTCTATCCAACTATCAAATACGTTCATTTAATTATGTTTTGATCTGTCCACAAAAAACGTTCACTTTACTTTTTTATAAATAAAACATCAACTTCATAATTTTTATCATAAATATATTCACTTATTTATAAAAAACCATTTTTAAAATCTACCATTCACTAATATATTCATTTTTATTATTTCTATAACGCACCTTTTAATCTCATTACCATTAATCTATTCATTTATTATTTTCATTGACTTTATACTCATTATAATTTTATTAAAACTAATACCATCAAAATCAAAAAACGAATATAATGGAGGAAGAGAATATAATTTAACACTTTAAATTAAGATTTGTTAGTACACATGCATCTGTACATCCGTAAGTACCGGAGCGTGACTCGTTCTAGAATGTACCTTCCAAAGGCATTTTTTTATATAAAAAAAATAGCATTTGATCGATTTCAAATAATTTATGTTAGTTAGAATTTAATATTGCTATATCTCTATCCAAAGTGAGTTTGCAATCGGTCATGAACCTCAACTGTTGTACCATAGCGAGATACAGCGATATGGCCGCCACCGCCGCCCCTCGCCGCATGCATCAACCCTCTCTAATATACTCTACGATTCTCTCTCAGTCATCCCCGCCATAAAATCTTTTCTCATATCCTAAACCCTCAAAACCCTAAAACCACCAAAATCCTAATCCTGCAATCCTCAATCAATTCTCTCTTTATTTAACGCAGGATTTGGTGATCGAACTCATAAAAACCAGCCAAACCCTTATCATTCCCTCTTCTTCTTCAGTTGGGCCTCAAATCCGTCTCCAAACCCTAATAATTACTCCCACCCCACTTCTGCTACATCGCCATCGCTGACAAACTCCTCTCACACAAGCTGTTCTCATTAGCCGCTGATTTGCTGAAATCCCGACAAGTTCTCAGATTTCATGGTGGGTAAGTTTATCAAAGCCCACGGTGATTTGGGACACTTGAAATGGTGCGTAAAGCTTTTTAATCAAGTGAAAAGGTACGAATTTGGGAGCTGTTTGTTCTCTTTTAATGCGTTGTTAGGTGTTCTTGTTAAGGCCAATAAGGTCAGCCATGCTTGGGGATATTTTGGAAATATTGTGATTAAAAAGGGAGTAGTGATCCCTGATGTTTCCACTTACACGACGATGATGCACGGCTTGTGTAAAATGGGAATGATTGAGGATGCAGAGAAACTGTTTGATGAAATGCCTGAGAAAAATCTGAGGACTTATAATGCCATCATTAACGGTTTGTGCAAGAATGGATTAGTTGAAAGAGCTCAAAGAATCTTATACCAGATGTTTGAAGACGACGCTTATGCCCCTGATGTTATCGCGTACACCACCTTGATCGATGGTTACTGCAAGAAAGGAGAGATTGGCAATGCTTTGAATTGCTTTGATGACATGGTGAGCAAGGGCAAATGTGAGCCAAATGTGCTAACGTACAATGCTCTGATAAACGGGCTGTGTATCAACGGTCATGTGGATGAGGCGAAGAGGATGATGAGCAGGATGAGGCTGGATGGGCTGAGGGATAACATCGTGACCCACACGAGCTTGTTGAAGGGTTTTGCATAGCCGGGAGATCCGATGAGGCTATCAAGCATTTCAAAGAAATGGTTAGTCTTGGAATGAGCCTTGATCTCAAGTCATACACGGTGATTGCCAACGAGTACTGCAAGATGGGAAGGCCGGACGAGGCAGTTGCTTTGTTAAGAGAAATGAGGGCTAGAGGCATTGTGCCAAGTTTGAATAACTGCAATTCTGTATTGAGGAGTCTGGTCAAGTTGCAAGAGGTTGATAAGGCCGTTTGTTTCTTGAAGCAGATGGCGCAGTGGGGCTGCCGCCCTAACTTTGTTTCCTACAGAGAGGTGATAGTCGAGCTTGTGGCAGGTGAGGGGAGGATGCAAGATGTCGACATAGTAGTTGATGATATGATTCGAGATGGCCATGCCCTTGATACCACATTGTATAGTTTGTTGATACAGGCGAAGTGTGTGTGTGGAGATGTTGAGAAGGCGATTGATCTTTTTGAGGAGATGATTAGGGAGAGTTTCGTGATAAAGAGAGAGAGTTTTGAAGTTTTTGTGAAGGAATTGTCTTTGAGGGGTTTGGTGAATGAGGTTGAGAATCTGTTCGATCGGATGAGAAATAGTCACTTAGTGTTTGATGTGCTGAGTTATCAAAGTCTGTTGAATGAGTATGTTTGTGGGAATAGTGGTAGCTGATATAATACGTATTCATGTTTAGTTATGTATTGAGATATCAGACAATGAACTAGGGGCAAACAAAATATCTCGAACTGGATTACACCGAATATTAGATTCAGTTCGATTTTTTTATCTCCAAAATTTGGATTTTCAGTTCAGACCGAATTGGATTGAAAATTTTTATTTTAAAAAAATTTCGAATATCCAAATTATATATAATAATAATATTTTATATAAATATTTCTAACCTAACATAAAAATATATAAGAATTAAAAGAAATGGTTTTCGATTTTGAATTTTTTTAGGTTTTTGGACTTAGAATAAGCAAAATCCAAATTGAAATCTCAATGGTCATCCTAGATGAAGCTCAACTCAGTTGATAAGATGGTTTCACTCTAACTAGTAGGTCGGGCCTCAAATAACCCAAATGGATTAGTGTAGTATATATGTGTAGCTATCAAAAAAAAATATGTAAATGAAATATCACACCATCATTGGAATCGTGTGAAGTTAGACATGAGGTATGTCAAAATATTTTTGAAATTTATATGATGCTAGATTTGAGTTGAAAAGTTCTTCAAGCATCTGCATGAATTTGTTTTATTACTATTTTTTTTAAGATGGGGACAATTATTTTGCTGAAGGGTGAATTTGACTCCTCTGAAAGAGAATGGATTTGAGACACGTAGTAATCTTATGAGTTACTTTTGGTGTAATGGGCAAGGTTGCATCTTCAACTCAAGTAAGGCCAAGGGCAGATGCAACTCTACTAATACGCATTAGACAATGGCAACTTTACTAAACTGGATTTATCTAATTAAAGAACATAGGCTCATCTTGAGCTCAAATTTCAATAATATTGATGGGATATGGCCAACCGTCTGGCCCATTAGCGAGACAAACGCAATTTGGGCCTAGCATTATGGACGGCCCATGCGGTTAAGCAAGACCCCATCCTCTAAACCCTAATCGGCCGCCCACCAATCCCCAAACCCACACGTGGCGCTCGGAAGAGGCAGTCCCTACATGCAGAGGAAGAGTCCCTGCGCTGAGAAGAGTCCCGACGATGGAGAAATGGGCACGCCTTTAGGAGCCCTCAGGCATGTATAAATAGGAGTTAGATTGAAGGTAAAAGGGTTAGCAACTTCTTGAATACTAAGAGCTTTTAGCTATACTCACTGTAATCAAAACTTAGTGAAAGTATTGAGGAATCACTCCTCCGTGGACGTAGATCTCATTAACGATCGAACCACGTAAAAGCCTTGGTGTTCTTTACTGCTTTACATAAATCTCGCATATCTACATACTAAAGATTTATTATTGGCGCCGTCTGTGGGAACTCTGAACAAGAAAGCTTCGTTTTCCTCTACAACTCAATGGCGAGAACACGCACAACCGCCGTCGATCTCGGGCGAACAACCGCTACGAGGACAACGGTGGTCACTCGGCGCCACGGAAGGAGATCGCGAGGCGCTTCTGCGGCCCACACCGAGGGCAACATGGAAAACGTTTCCATACACCTCAGACCGCCTCCCAACGTGGGGAGATGCCGACCTCAGCGAGACGAGCGAGCAGATTCGTTAGTCCCACAAGCGCCCTCGCCGAGCCGTGACCGAATTCCTCAACGCCAACCGTGGCCAATTTCAAAGCTTCCCGACCGGAGGACAAATGGGCGGGCCTCGAGAGTCCCCTTGGGTACCACGGGCCCGAGGTCGCTCCTCCGAGATAACCAACGTTCACCTCGGCAAGATAGCCGAGGTCACCCGACGACCGCCGATCGCCGCGGACAAACCACCGCGACCACTCGCCCCAGCGATCCGTGGAGCCGCCGCCACCTCGGCAACACTCGCGCGGCCGAGCGAGCGAGGGAGAGAAGAAAGGCGGGCGAACTCCTCCTGGAGAGACGATGACTCGTTATCGGTCTCCCACCCTCCAAGAGAGATGGCAATGATCTCCTGGTTCGGCCGAGCGGAAGAATCATCTCTCTTTCTCCGAGAGATTCGGACACGCCCTTGCCCCTGCGGGTATAGGGCACCCAACATCGCCGCCTCGATGGCTTTGGGGACCCTCCGACTTCCTTTTTCGCCTACACCACTAACATGGTGAATCGAGGAATGGAAGATTTCCATGTACAAGATCTTCCCGAGGTGTTGATCTCCAACGCCCGACGCTGGTTCACCTCGCTCGCCAAATAGTATACACTTCCTGGGATCTCATGGATCGGTTTAAATGGCGTTTCTATCGAAAAATGCCACCCCAGACCGTCCGACACGCTCACAATCCGCCAGGCGGGGCGAGACGATGTCGAACTTCGTTTCGAGGTTCATCAAGGAGTCTCTCAAAATCGATGAGAGCAACGATCTCTATATCATCAACGTTCAAGCGGGATCCGACCAAGCCCGAACAAGGAGATCACCCGTGAGAAGCCGGAGACGGCTAGCCGCCTCTGGAACCTGGTAGAAAACTTCGTCAAGGGAGACGAATCAGACCGAAAGAAGAGGGAGACACAGGACGAGCAAATGGAAAAAAGAAGCCAGATGACCGAGGTCGAGGCACCGAGCGCCGTGCTTTCGAGAGAATCGGGAAGGGCCCTCACGGAATTCAGGCTCGGACCTCGGCCAGCCCCTAGCGGCAGAGCACCTCATCTGCTCAAGTCGAGGCGGAAATATTCGAGCTCCACCGAGCTCTTCCCAGCCCCTCCTATGAAAGGAGGATCGAAGAAGAGTCAACGGAGGAATATTGTGACTATCACGGGGTATGGTCACGATACCGAGGATTGCAGGAACCTGTGTCATGATTGACGAGCTCATCAAAGAAGAGCCCTCGAAAATACCTTGGCGAGCTCGGCCGAACAAAAAGCGGAGGGAAGAACAGCGGTGGTAACAGCTGGGGCCGACCTTGACGGCGACCCAACCGAAGATGGCGAGGACGAAGGTCCCAACGCTATGGAGCAGTGTCTATGCCATTACCGGCTCTCGTAGGAACGACGAGGTCGTCGTTAAAGAATGGCTTCGGAGCCGCCCCAGGAGCCGAAGAACAAGCGACTCCGGGATGGTGATGACATCGTGTTCTCCAAAGATGACCCGGTGCGAAAATCATGCCCCACCAAGACGCCATCACAATACAAGCCGTGGTGGGCAACAAGAACGCCCACCGGTCTACATCGACATCGGTGCCTCCGTCAAGATCATCTTCCGAGCTATCTGGATAAACTTGAGTCGGAGGAATTGGTACATCCCGCTCCCTCCCGATTGCGGAGCTTCACTCAGAGGCGGTTCAACCCGGTATCATTACCCTTCCGATTATCAGGGGCGAGCTCCCGGTCGGTCACCAAGGCCATTCAATTTTTCCTCGTCCGAGCTCCGTCCCGTCTGACATCATCACGGGGAGGCGGCTCTATGCCACCAAGGCCGTCTGCTCGGTGGTACCACCTCGCCATCAAGATACCCACCCCGTGGGAGTGCTAAGCATCGGGGTGACCAAGCGGCGGCTAAAGAGTGCTACGAGTCTCGACCCAGATGTAGCCTTGCCTCTGCATAGCAATTCTGAGAATCCTCGAGGCGCCACCTCGGAGACTAATCGACCAAGACCTCCGGTTATCTGACGGCGACCCTCCAAAGTTGTCAAGGTCGGCGTCGAGGCCCAACCGACATTCGGCAGAGTCATGCAGCTCGAAGGAATACAGGGGCGTGTTCACGTGGTCCCCACTCGACATGATCGGAGTGTCACCCGAGCTCATAACTCATCGCCTCAACATCGACCCGGCTACAAAACCGGTCCGGCAAAGAAGGGTGTTTCTTTGCGAGCGCAACCAGTCATAAGAGACGAGGTGACTCGGCTCGAAGGCGAAGATCTTGTTCGAAGTCGAATACCCGACTGGATGGCTAATCCAATCGTGGTTCGGCAGGGAGGATGGCGCGTGTGTGTCGATTACACCGACCTCAACAAACACGCCCAAAAGATCGCTACCCTCCCCGACATTGACAAGAAGGTGGAAGCGGTGGGCCATGAGACCTTCGAACTTCCTAGATCTATACAAAGGGTACCACCAAGTCCTAATGAGCCGGAGGCGCCCAAAGACAAAGATTCATCACCGACTTCGATGTCTTTGCGTGCGGAAGATGTCATTCGGCCGAAAACGGGACTACCTATCGAAAGAATGGTGGGCGCCATATTCAAGGATCACATCGGCGGATCGTCGGGGTCTCGTCGGCGACATCGTGGTCAAGAGTAAAAACTGGAGGCTGCGCCACGACCTCGGGACTATTCTCCGGCTCCTCGGTCGGCCAACCTCAAACTCAATCCCCTGAAGTGTACATTCATGGTGAAGACGGGAAAATTCCTAGGATGCTAGGTTTCTCAAGAAGGTCTGAAGGCAAACCCCACTAAGGTGAAAACAGTGCTTGACATACAAGTGCTAAAGACCATCCGGGAGATCCACAAACTCACTTGGGTGTCTAGCAGCCTCGGTGATTCCTATCTCGGGCCGAGAAGCGACTTCCTTCTTCAAGATCTTGAGGAAAGCTCCGGACTTCGCCTGGCAGGTTGAACACCAGGTCGCCTTCATGCAGCTAAAAGAGTATCTCGCCGACCTGCCCACCCTGACCGCCTCGAAAGAAGGCGAGCTCCTCTCTTTGTACTTGGCCGCCTCGGACAAGGCAATCAGCGTAGATTGGTCCGGGATGAGGTTGGGCGACAACTCCCATCTACTTCATCGGCCGAGCTCTCAAAGGACCGGAGACAAGGTATACCACCTCGAAAAGGCAAAGATCGCCCTAGTGAGCGCTAGCGGCGCCTCGACCCTACTTCCAAGCCCATTCCGTCCAGTCTTGACCGACTTACCCTCGAGATAAGTCTTGTCAAAACCAGTCGTCGCGGACGTATAGCAGTGGGCACGGAGCTCGGCGAGCACGACATCTCGTCTTCCCCGCACCGGCCATAAAGGGCAAGCTCACGACTTCCCGGTGGAGGCCAAATTCACCGAGGTGGGCTCTACCAACGAGGTCACTCTAACTCCCCCCCACGCGGAGGAAGGCATCTTTGCACCGCCCGATGGTTCTTTGGCGGATGACGTGATCGAAGCTTCATGCAAAGCGGACAATGGAGCGGGCATCCTCCTCCCCGGCCCGGAGAAGCGAAGTGACCTCGCCATCCGGTTTACCTTCCCACCACCAACAACGAGGTGGAGTCGGCACGATCTCGTGACTCCGCCTCGCAAAGGATTGAAAGTGGACAAGGTCCGGATCTTGAGACTCCCAAGTCGTGGTAAACCGTGTCCCAGCGATCTGAGGCCAGGAGGATCGAATGAAGCAATACCTCGAGAAGGCAAAGGAGATCTTGACCTCATTCGGGTGCAAGATTCATCGAATCCCACGAGGGGAAAATAGCCGAGCTGACGTCCTCAGCAAGTTAGCTACGTCATCAACAAGTCCACCAGTGGAGGAGGTTCATTCCGAAGCATCACGAGTCCCACGCCGACATCATCACCGAGATAGAGCCGGCGGATGTCTCCCATAAAGGCTACCGGAAGACGGCACACTACCTCAAGATCGGCTCGGGGCAAAAAGATAATGGTGAAATCCTGTATACCTCGTACGGAGGCGCTTCACCGAAGTCCTACCTTCAACCCTTCCGAGATGCCTCGGGCGGAGGAAGCCGACTCGTGCTCAATGAAATTCACCGGTGGTCTTGTGGAAGTCACATCGGTCGCGAGCTCTCTCAAAGAAGGCGCGAGGTCGGGATATTCGCCCACCGTCCAAGATTCTGGACGAGCTCGTCAAAATATCCGAAGTGCGCCACCGACTCCGGGTCAAAGCTACCCCAGACCGATCCGAGCACCGCAAAGCCGTGGCCTTTCATGCGATGGGGATCGACATCGTTAGCCCGCTCGATCGAGCACCGGTCGACTTCGATACTTAGTCGTCGCTGTAGATTACTTCACAAAATGGGTCGAGGCTGAGCCACTTTCGAGCCTCACGAGCCGGAGGATTCAGACATTCGTGTGGAAGAACATAGTCTGCCGCTTCGGCATACCGCACATTCTGATCTCGGACAACGGCACCCAGTTCGTGGACAGAAATTTCAAGGAATGGTGTGAAGAGCTCCAGATCGAGCAACGCTTCACCTCGATCGCACACCCGCAGCGAATGGCGGCACCGAGGTGACGAACCGCACGATTGTGCAAGGATTGAAGAAGAGGCTGACCGAGCTAAGGGTGATTGGGCTGAAAATCTCCCCAAGTCCTCTGGTCCTCTGAGCGACACCTCGGACTTCGCACGGAGAAACCCTTTCGCTTTGGTCTACGGGACCGAGGCATCATACCGCCGAGATCAACAAGACAAGCCCTCGCACTTCCATTTCGACCGGTGCCGGAACGAGGAAGACTGCGTGCCAACCTTGATGCTCTCGAGGAGACGCGAGCTCGCCTTCATAAACGAAGCCAAGCTGAGGGCCGGTCGCACGGTGCTACAACAAAGGGTCAAAGCCTCCGCACTCCAAGTGGCGACCTCGTCCTGAAATAATGAAGCCGATAGAGTTGAGCGTCTTAACAATTTGGATCCGACATGGGAAGGCCCATACCGCGTCCACGAGGACCTCGGCAAAGGGCTTACAAGCTAGCTCACCTATCCGCGACTTATCCCCGAACTGGCATATCACTCATTTAAGGAGGTACTTTACATAGCTTCGATTTCGATCGGCATCATGTTAGTCCTTTATTGTTTTGCCAAAATACGATGTTGATTACATATTCAATAAAACATTTGTTTTCCTAATGAATATTTCGCCGTCTCATATCAATGTGAACATCTATTTGGATATACCACATTTAAACCTTCACAGGGACGCCTTACGAAGATGAAAAACCCACTAAATAGGGTACTCACTAAGCTGCTACTGCATTCGCAGACACTCATTAAATTGAACATCTCGAAGGCAAGGCATACTGCTACTCATTGAATTGAATGTCTACATGCACGCATATAGATTACCCATTAAGTTGGAATATCTACATGCAAGACATCCGGATCGGATCTCGTCAATTACGCCTCTTTATTTGGGAAGATATACACTCAGATACGCCTAAATACATTTACGACCAAAGCGAAGTCCTAAGCTATGTTTGTACCTCTCAAGGGGAAAATATACACTTCGAAATGAGTCTAAATACATTTACGACTACATACAAAGTCCTAAGCTATATACAAACTCATTCGGGCTTCGAGCTCCGCCTCGCCGGGACTCACTGAAGCTGCACCAATTCAACAAAATCTCCGGTCGGCGATGAATACCGAACGAACTCGGTGCCTCCACCCAATCAATGAGGTCGACACCACCGGCTGCTCGGGTGCACTCGAGCCGCACAGACGGGTTCCGGACCCGAGAGGCGTTCTCATACCCGAGTCACACCTCGGCCCCTTGAGCTTAACGCCGCCGGGACCACGCCCTCGCCCCGACTGTCGTCCTCCGCGCCGACCGCCGCCGCTTCCACGCCCGCCCCGACCGCCGAGGACCGCCCTCTAAATGCTACCTCTCACCGGACCCATTAGACGGAGTACTTGGCATGATCGGTAGCCGCCTCCTCTTCGTGTTCTTCTATTATTGGACTAGCGCGCCCATCTGTAGACTCGCTTCTGGTCAGGGGCATCGTCGTTCTGAACGACCTCGTACATCTGCATGTACTTCATGATGGAATCGAGGCGCCCTTAAACTTTTGCTATTAGGCCCTCCTCATCCCTCAAAGCGCCATGCCTCCGCCACAAGCTCGAACTCGATCGTCCTTTAGATATGGTAGTTCCACCAACCGTGGATTACCTTCCGTACTGCATGCTCCTCGAGATCCGAGCTAGCTCCTCCGATTGTCACCGAGCCGCCTCGCATTGCATCGGCCGTCCTTGGGTCACGTCGGCGGATACATCCGCCTCGGACTTGAGTTGTGTGATTCTTAGCTTTAGCACCTCGTTCTCAGCCAGGAGGCGGGCCACTTCTCGATCGGCCTCTTGCATCGTCTTCTTCAGGTCGGTGGATGATGCCGAGCTGACATCCATTCTCGCCAAAACTTGAGTCAGCTCGGACGATCGACTCCTCCAAAATAGCACATCTTCATCCTTCTCGGCCAAGGCACCTCGGGCCTCTTTCAACTTGGTCAGCAGATCATGGTCAAGCCCGAGGTACTGAGAGTTAGAGTGCTAAAATAAAAAGACAGCACACACTTCAGAAAGTTGTAAATATTATTATTCACGACTTGAAAATTTTTACAAATCTCGGGATCCTATCGACCCCGGCAATTCAGCCTATTACAACAGGTCCACTGACCTCAGGCTCCTTGCCGGACTCGTCGGCCTCCCGTTGGTCTTGCTCCTGCTCCTGCTGCAGCTGTGGCTGACCTTCCCCAGAAGGAAGCTCGGCGCTCGGCTCCTCATCCTCATCCTCCCCCGCTTTCGCTCGCACCTCGGCCAGAAGCTCCTGGAGCTCAGGATCCTCGTCCTCCGTGCACCGAGCAACGACCTCCGCCGTCAAGAGAGAAGAGCTAGACGCCAAGGCCTCCACCACTGGGAAGGACCCGACCTCAGAGATCACCCGAGCGTACGCTTTATTCGGCTCCGGATGGCGACTGACCCAACCATGTTTGACCTTGTCAAAGTCGGGCATGGCGGCCGCCAACCGCGGATGGTCCGACACCACCTGGGCTTGAGTACGGCGGCCGTCGGCGATGAAGGTGAAAAGCTCTCGATTCCACGAGCTTGCTTGGGCAAAGGCCCTCAACATTGGCCTCGGTCGGCCACTGGCGCTCCGCTCGTCCTCGAGCTCATGCCCGCCTTGGCCGCCTCGAGCGCTTATCAAGCTCCCCGGGCACCTCGAGCCTGCCTTCTTCGTGGCGGCCTCGGCCTCCGACCTCGCCGATGCCACGGCCTCGGCTCCGCCTCCACACCACGGCGGCATCATCGCCGCCAGCAGCAGCAAGCTCCCGCCTCAGCGCCTCACACTGAGCCGAGCTCTCAATGATGAACCCGGTGGCGCGTTGTAGCAGGTCCCCGGAAACACGCTGCAGTTCCTCGATCACGGAGCTCGCATCCTGGAAATCAACACAAGTTAGCATCCACTCCAAAACAGATGAAGCCACATACGGAAGATATATATACCTTGGGGAGGGCTACGTGCAAACTCAAACTCGAGCCCGACACCTCACGTTCGATGCGGGCCTCGGTCTGCACCTCCTTCGCCGGGCTCGACCCCGGCTGAGGCCCCGTCATCAGTTGACTAATATCGTCAACCCTCTTCCGGGGCCTGGCAGGACCAGCTCGCCTTGCCTTTTTCTTAGGAGGCGCCCGGCTTGGTGATCGTGGGCTCTCCTCTTCCTCCGCGAGCTTCACTACATAACAGAAGAAAGTCGCGTTAGCACAGCAAATCAGATTTATGAGCAGTAAGAAAAATAGGGGATGCCCTCACCCCGATCAGCCCCCGCTCCCGATGCCTCTGACCTATAAGCGCTCAGCCCGGCATTATTCAGGTCGTCCTCGGTGAAGTCAATAGACAATAACTCACCGAGGTCGCTGAAATGTTCTCCATGAAGCCAGGGGCTTTACCTTCACGTCCATCATCTTATCGAGGCCCCACTCATACCTCGGATACTCGTCACCATGAAGAAAAAAACTTGTTTTGCCAATGAGAAACCTTAGGGGCGCTACCTTAAATTTCACCGAGGAGACGGATAATACACTCCTCCTCCCATGGTCTCGACGCTAAAAACGCATCAACACCTCGAAGGAGAGCTCCTCCGAACGCCATAACAGAGAGCCCTAGCCCCACCACCGACCTAATGGAATTCGAGGTCAGCTGACATATAGGGATCTGAAAATATTCTTGGATACTAAGGAAAATCGGGGCTAAAGGAAACCTAAGGCCAGCTCTCAGGGCGTCTACATATACAGTAATGAAGCCCTCCGGTGGGGCCATAGCCCTATCATTAGATCGCGTCAGGCACCACCACGCCTCCTTCGGGATCCGGTATTCCTTGGCTATTTCAAAAGTACTGTCGTCAAACTCGACCTCGTTGAACCCACCCTCAATCCATCCCACATCGATGATACTGGCGGAACCTAGTACTAATTCCTGGGAACTACCCAAAAGGTTATAAGACGTGTAATCCTTAAGACCGTGGCACTAACGGGGAAGAAGACGGACGGCGGAGCCTAGGCGAGGCGTAACTTTCGAGCAGGCGAAGAATACATACTTACTTTTTTGGGCGAGATATCGGGCCTCCTCAACAAGTTTGAAAGAAAATTGGGAAATTTCTGCAGATGTGTTCTCTGAAAACAAAGCGTCGAAAAGGAAAGTGAACAGTTGCCTCATTTGGGCCTATTTATAGGACAAATGGCACCCAAAAACTGTCGTTTCAACTTTCACACGTGCCTACCTGCTATTTGATGTGGAGTCGATGCGCGCACGCAGTTCGAGTGTCCAACTACCGCCTGGCGCGTATGACGTGCGCTAGGGTAAGATAGACCGCCAGTCTGACCTTGCAATCATCACACGGACCTCGGCGTCCTCCAGAAGGCGGCGCCTCAGGTCGCACCTCGGCCTTTCCCCAAATGACGGGGGCATCCAGATCGGACCTCGGCGTCCTACCAACGGACTTCGCCCCCTACGAGAATATCTCCATCCAGATCGGACCTCGGTGCCCCAGCCCCCAGATTCGGTGCCGCTCAGGCCACACCTCGGCATCCCTAGAAGGGCGGTCACTCAGGACGAACCTCGACACCATCCAGCATGATTTCTCTATCCAGATCCGCCTCTCAGGTCGGACATCGGCATCCTCCAGAAGAACGGCGCCGCTCCAGGTCGGACCTCGGCGTAACCTCGCAGTGTCGTTATCGTGTCGGACTTGACTTCCTTTGCAAGACATCTTTGTCCAACGACAGACGACTCACTTCGGTCTTCGACAAGCGGTGCATGCCCAGAACGACAGACCACCCAACTCAGTTCGGAACCAGATCGCCAAATAAACCCTCACGTCACAAAGACAACACCTTCGACAACAATTTCAGCCGAGCAACACCTCACCCCGGCAGCGCTCTTTAACTTAACCTCGGCACGTTGCTACTCGATGTTCGGGGGGGGGGGGGCTATGATGGGATATGGCCCAACCGCCCAGGCCCATTAGCACGCCCAAACGAGCTGGGCCTAGCATTATGGACGACCCATGCGGTTAAGCCAAGACCCCATCCTCTAAACCCTAATCAGGCGTCGCCCACCAACCCCCAAAACCCTACATGTGGCGCTCGGAAGAGGAACAGTCCCTACATGCAAGAGGAAGAGTCCCTACACGCCAGGGGAAGAGTCCCGGCCAATGGAGGGAATGGGCACGCCTTTAGGAGCCCTCAGGCATGTATAAATAGGAGTTAGATTGAAGGTAAAAGGGTTAGCAACTTCTTGAATACTAAGAGCTTTTAGCTATACTCACTGTAATCAAAACTTAGTGAAAGTATTGAGGAATCACTCCTCCGTGGACGTAGATCTCATTAACGATCGAACCACGTAAAAGCCTTGGTGTTCTTTACTGCTTTACATAAATCTCGCATATCTACATACTAAAGATTTATCAATTATATAACATTAAGATATCATCATCCTATAAATTTAAAAAGAAAAAAAAAATTATTCGACACCCTACTTGAAATCTTGGCTATATCTCTACATTTAGTACCATAATACTGACATACATTGGTAATAGCAAAAATATCACACAACGTCGAAACGAAATAAAACATCATTATGTGAAATGAAATAAAACATGGCGTATCATTGCCGGGACACTTTACAAGTTAACCTTGATTCAACATTTACAAAATTTTCTCGATTCATTAAGCAAAGTTCTTAATTAATTCTTAGTTGGAAGCCTCTTGACAAACTCGTAGGTGGTGATCATGGCCGTCGCCGACACCAACATCGACGCCCATCTCGGCCCCAATCCTTTATAACAAGCACCAAATCCACCTTCCTTC
The DNA here is from genome assembly GCA_036937905.1 of Salvia rosmarinus. Taxonomy (NCBI): domain Eukaryota; kingdom Viridiplantae; phylum Streptophyta; class Magnoliopsida; order Lamiales; family Lamiaceae; genus Salvia; species Salvia rosmarinus. Next base: position 12,944,770 of record CM072819.1, on the reverse strand, counting down.
ACCATGTTCCTCACAATGTGGCAGGCCCTAATTTCACTTTCTCATCTGTCTAGAATCTATGTTCGTGTCTTTAGCGTGTCGAGCGGCATTGTCACCAATGCAGAAACCCCACTGGCCACAGTGGCACTGAGGCCCTGCACCACCATCTCGACCATCCCGCCCCCGTCGTACCCCACGCCATGATGGATCACCCGGTGCGCTGCGGCGTAGGACACCCACCACACAGTATTGGAAGGTGCATAGGTGAGTATGGACACCCCAAACCCCCTATATATACAACCCTCTCACCCTTTTTTCGCGTACTATCTTCACAAATACATCCATTCCACCACTATATTTTCTCGACGAGAGAACAAGAATCTTGAACCATTAGCCTCTTGCTCACGACATCGATAGGGTTCCAAATTAGTTGTGTTGCCACTGCGGCACTTACCCTAGCAACCGCATTCGCGGCTGCTAGTGTCCCTGTATCGGAGAATTCGAGGTGGGGGCCAACAACACTGGTCATGTTGCTTCTAGTGAGATCGAGCGCTCCCATGTAAAGCGCTCGAGCGGGGATGGTCCCAACAAGAGAAGTAGTTAAACCGCGGTAAAAACCTCTGTATCCGTCGTTGCAGATGATGGATTGTACTATTTTTGAACATGGGATCTTGTCCGGCAACATCTGTTGTTGGGTTTTCAACACGACGGCGGGGTAGAGAGCGCAAGAAACAGATGAGAAGAGAGCAGCCCCGAGGAAGAAAAACTTGGATTTGTTGAGCATTTCCCAATCTATATTGGCAGGAACGTGTATTTCTGCAGCTGGATTTTCCTCCGCAGCGATTAAACTCATATTTGCCACTATTAAAATTTCTTGAAAGAAAATGTGAAAAAGAAGAAGAAGATTTATTTTCAATCTTCTTGCTCAAAAGGCTAAGTATTGGTTATCTTTATATACACAATGACAAAAGACAATCACAATTGAAAAGAACTATAGAAAAAGAAAAAAGGAATTTTTTTTTGTAAGGGACCGTTCAAGAATATTATAATAGGAAAAAACATGAAAAACTATGAACTAAAACAAGCTCTCTTTGTCGTAATATGTGGAGTATTAAAGTGGTCGAGATCATCTTTAATTACTTTGTGTTTAGTTTATTTGATGAAGATATTTTGTGCGTTTGGTCATGCAGATTAGAAGAAGAGATCATACAATTTATTCTTTCTTTTAATTAATTCAAATGTTAGACTTCACTCAACTAATTTCGAGAAGAGATTTCAAATATAATCAAGGCTTATTCATAAGGGGTGGGTCTCACTTTTGCCAGCACAGTGAGACCCACCCATAATTAATTAATTAATCATAATTAATTCTAATTAATTAGTTTAATAAATTTTAATTGTAACTTAATAAATAATAATTTTGAATTAATATATCTTAATTTTGAATTAAGAAACTCTAATTATGAATTAATAAACCCTAATTTTGAATAATAAATCCTAATTTTGAATTAATAAACCCTAATTGTGAATTAATAAACTCTAATTTTGAATTAATAAACCCTATTTCGAATTAATAACCCTAATTTTGAATAATAAACCCTAGTTTTGAATTAATAAACCCTAATTGAAAATAATAAACCCTAATTGTGAATTAATAACCCTAACTTTGAATTAATAAACACTAATTATGAATTAATAAACTTTAATTATGAATTAATAAACTTTAATTATGAATTAATAAACCATAATTTTGAATTAAAATTCTAATTAAAATTAATAAATTTAATTATAAGTTAATAAAATCTAATTATCCTCTTCTTGTAATTATTAATATATAATTATTTTAACAAAAAATGATGAGTTCGCGGTGGCGGAAACACTTTAAGTTTTTTCTGATTCATAAATGGAGACTTTATAAAAAGAATTGATGTCCTTGTCAAAAATAATTGAGAATAATGCTAAATTGAATTAATTAAGATGCCTAGTCCGATATGTTGACGTATTAATAAAAAATATAAATATTTTAAGTAGCCCTTGCACTTGTTTTAACATCCCTTGGTACTTTTTGTCAATGAAGAGATATAATATTGTTTTAGGTAATGTTTATTAAGAAATATTAAATCGTTGTCGATAGCAGTAATTTGATTTAATTTATTTTGATAACGAAATAATAAAAATAAAAATGTTTTGCATGGTTGTGATTGGGCCAGACGAGAGGCCCATTATGAAGACTAAACTTTTATCTTCAGACCCATTATTAAATCTATTCCTTGTTACTTTTTCTTTTTTTTTTTTTTTTTTGGGTAATTTAATCTGAAATTTTAAAGGCTGCGTCGCGGTGACTCGAACCTCGGCACCTTGGCGCCAAGCGTTAACCACTCTACCACTGACCAACACATACACACCTCCTTGTTACTTTTTTCATTTGCTGGTGATGTGAACATTCTATCAGGAATGAATTGGGAAGGTAAATAAAATGAGAAGTAGGAAGTAAATGATTAATTTTGAATAATAACAAAATTTCACTCCAATAGATAATTAACTATACTTTGAAAAAAGGGACTTTTTTCAATATAATACAATCAATATTCATCTGATTATGCCATCTACAAAATTTTATCGAAGTTCTAGCATTTAAAATCATTCAGGAAAGAAAGAAAGCACAAGGTGAAAAAAGTTATAAATAGTGGAACTAAGTTAACAAAATTGCAAGATATAAAAGGGGCAAAAATATGGAAAGAAAAGGAAAAGTGAAAGTGAAGAAAAGTAAAAATAAACGACGAAAACATAGAAATTGGAATACATGGCTAGAGACAAATTCATTTTTCTTTAAATACTGTCCAAGAAGAAAAAACCATTTTTCCTTGTAATATTTTCTATTTGGAAATTATGCCCAAATCTATCTATCTATCTATATATATATATATATATATTAAATAAGAATAATTCTCCATACTATTTTTTCTGCGTAAACTTCTTGCATTAATTGCAGTATTTTTTTTTTTTTATCAAAAGTTATGTTGATTTTTATGTGTATTTATCATTCAACAATTTGATTCTCATCTCTCCTTCTCTTTCTTATTCCTTAATTCTTTTTAAAAATCTCAAAAAAGGGGGGCAAAGCGATAGAAAAAGAACTCTTGTCCATTTTTGAGTCTTTAGTCTATCTATAAGAGGAGATTATATGAAAAACGTAACCGATTCTTTCTTTTCTTTGGGTTACTGGCCATCTGCCGGGAGTTTCGGATTTAATATCGATATTTTAGCAACAAATCCAAAAAATCTAAGTGTAGTGATTGGTGTATTGATCTTTTTTGGAAAGGGAGTGTGTGTGAGTTGTTTATTTCAAGAATAGGCTAGATCCTATCAGTTGTACCTTTTTCCATTTATAACTAGGAAAGAAAGGTGCATGATCTCGCGAATTACTTTTCTTAAGAAATTATATACAAGAACCACATCATTTCGTGATTAATTGACAAATCCACTTTGATTCTCTAACAACCAATATAATAATGTGGGGTTGTTAAGATGGTTAAAACAAACCGTTTGAAGTCTAGACGTAGCATGGTACCCTTTCTACCACTATGTTAATATAGAGATGGGTTTAAAATGAATATTTTATCGATATATAGCACTCATCTCGATAAAATGATTTGAACCAGTTATTCTAAATTAAAGGGTATTTTCTCTCTTTTATCCAATGCGTAATCGACGACCTATGCCTTATGTATAAGTAAGAAGCATTTTTGGATTTGAACTGAAGAAAAAAAAAAAGAAACAACTTTGCTGACAATTACATATTTTTTATTTTGTCAGAAGAGTCCTCTAAGTATTTTGGTTTTGCATTAGATTCATTTTTATTTTTTTTCATTTTCTGGACTATGAAGAGGATAGGCTCATTACATTCATAAAAAAGCTATGAGTGATTTCGGTCATGAAAATATATGCAAGATACAACTTGAATTAAACATCACACCAATAGTTTTAGTTTGATACATGGTATTTAAAAAAAAGATATAATCTCGTTACAATTATTTACCTATATATATATATACATATATATGCTTTTATATTACATGGCTAATTCAATTATTTTTCTTTTATTATATAAAATTAATTTTTAATGTTGATATTTCATTTTAATTATAAAATTAACTTTTGTTATTTATTAAATAACATGTGTATTTCTTGAAAAATTGTGAACATGCCACTTGTGATAAGTGTGTTTTGATCCCTAAGAACATAAAAAATAAAATATTTTTAGTCATATGATATCTCCGCGAATGAGTCGTGCAGGAGAAGGAGAATAGAGGAGGGAGAGTGAAATGTAATGGGAAAAAATGATTTTTTTTTCTTTTTTGATAAAATAATTACTCTATTTTATGTGTAAATTGTTTTTTATCAGTTTCCGACAATACGTTAATTAGCTGAAAATTTTGAGACGTGCTATTAAGTGAATAACGAAGACAAATACATGCTATGTTTGTAATTTTTTTAAAAACAATTGACCTAACGGGATCAAGATTTTATGCTATAAATTTAAAATAACTTTTTATATTTGATATATTTAAATATAAATAATAACTATAATTAATATTACAAATTTAAAAAAATGATAACCATTGCATCGGGAGGAATGCTAGTACTAAACAAGTAACAATCAATGTCTTGTTCATAAGAAATTACAAAAGATGTGCCTAAAAAATGACTTATGTGGTTTCCAATAAATTTCTCGCGATCTTATCTTCTTGACAGACGCAGACGATTTCATTTTTGTTTTTTTTACTCTCTTCGTGATTGATCTCAAGGATCTATTCTCCTTTTTTTTTAGTCATACAGATTTATTTTATCTTTTTTTCATTTTTTCATATTATCATGTCGTCTCTTTTTCTTTCTTGAACATAGAGTAGCATTCCATTTATCTTTTTTCTGGTAATTGAAAATAAAAGACAAAGAAAACAGAATAATACATCATGAGATATAAGTTTCATTGTAATTAAAAGTGTTACTATAATCTACAATGAGTGATTGACTGGAGTTCTAATTCCATCATTCGGCCAGAAATTCTCCTCTCTCCGAACTCCAATAAATAAAGTTTGTCGCTTTTATCATTATTACTAGATTTACCCTTCTGCGATGTACGGGAATATTTTATATTTTTTAAAAACATTAAATTTTTAAAGTTTAATTTAATTATTAGAAATATAATCAATAATGAGGGATATTTTTTAAACTGACTAATAAATGTATCACTGATTACGAATGAAATCAAATAATTTCACTTAAATAGATACTTTTATAAATTATCAAAGATATATAGAAGAATAATTATATAAACCCAGGGCACATATATATTATTTTATATGTGCGTTTGTATGAAAATAGATTTTTTCAAAATAATAATAAAAATGAGTGAAGATTCTCATTGTTGGAAACTGGTATTGTTTGAAAATAGAATTTCTAAAAAGAAAAAAAGAGTGAAGATTCTCATTGTTCCAACACAAAAACTTCGGTCAGGTCGACCTTATGTGCGAATACTCCCAACAGGAGTGAGCAAAATCGAACCCGAACTCGAACCGAATAACCGAATCGAACAGATGTAATTTGATCGGTTCGATTCGATTTTAACAAGTTCGGATTCGCTTTAGATCAAATTTTCAAACCGAAGTTTATTTGGTTCATTGGCTTTTCAAATCTCCTGTTCAAACCGAATCAACCAAGTTTTGATATTATAATCATAATAAAAAATTTCTAATTCCATTAGTGATCTATTAAATAATTATTTGTAGAACTTAAACAACTAAAAAATAGATGAGGATTTTTTTTAAAAAAATACGCAATTTCGGCAAATTTAACGGAGATCTATTTAAAAATACACAATTTCGGTTAAACCGAAACCGAAGTTTGAACTTCTAATCGGTTCGGCTCGATTTTGTCAAAAAGATTGGTCGGATTGAAAACTTCGATTTATTCAATTTTGGATGTTTGGTTTGGTTTTAATCGAACTGGCCGAATGCTACCGATGTGTCGTGCATATACACCACATATGGGGACATGCTTCTGTATGCTTCCGACCTCCCATATATCGATATACAAAACACATATGGGGATGTTCGCAAGTAAGGTCGACCTGACTTGCTCCAAAATAGTCAAATTTAAATGCTTCAAAATATCAATCCATAAATCATTTCCTTATTCTTTCTCTCTTCAATAATCTTGTCATATATTCCTTCTCCTTTCAATTATTCTCATTCTTTATTGGCCCATTTTCTTAGAAATGATCGCCACATCATTTGTCCACGAAATTAAAGAAAATATTGGCGTAGTTTTTTTCTACAAACAATATGATATAGTTCTATAAATTTGCATGATGGATCGAACTCTTCATTGACGTGCTGTATTTTCTGTGGTTTTCATCCAAACTAAACTTCTGAGTATTTGCAATTCGGTATGGCATGACCATGTTGAAGTATTTTTATTATCCACGGAAGCATCAAATAAATGGAATATTACTTTTACTACAATTTAAGTTAATAATTTATTAATTATGGCAACTTATATTATTCAATTTGAATGAGAGTGTTTTAAGGCTTATATATAAAAATCGGTTCATTAATGGAAGGTAGTCAATGATGCAATTATAGTAAAATATTAAAGGTTGATTTCGAGAGAACCATTTTTATTGTGAGAACGTGAGAACTAAAAAATGATGAATTCACAGTGAAAGTTGATGAATCCGTTGGGAAAATTATCAATCCAAAAAATAGAATTTTCGCCTCATGGGATTCGAACCCGGTGAAAAATTCGAATTTTTGAATTCGTTAAGTTTCTCAACGGATTCATCAACTTTCATAACAATTCATTTGGTTCTTAGTTTTAGGATAAGAATGGTTCTTATTTGAACCAAACTCTCTATCTCTCTCTCTCTCTCTATATATATATATATATATAATGGATCAAATGAGAACTCCAATCTTTTGAGAACTAAGAACTAATGTGGAATTTTTTATAATCTAATGGTCATGATTAATTATAAATCTTTTATTATCCTCATATTTTAATAATAACTATTTAACCCTATAATTAAGGAATTTTATATATTCATTTGCGTAATTGTTCTCATATGCACAATCATTACGATTACATGTACAACAACGTGAATTTCGTGAACATAACAATTAATTGGAATGTGATAGCATGCACAAGAACTACGATTACATGCACAACAACATGAATCACACGAACAACGAAGAATTAAATATGAATATTCAAATAACAAAAATTTAGGGATTTAACTATTTTTTCGTTAAATAATCATAAATCGTCTGATCTTATTTAATCTAACGGTGGTTATTGGTTCTTAGTTCTTATTTAAGAGATAATTCCCTCTATAACCAACCCCTATATATATATAATTAAAATAAGCAATATATAGTCAATAATATATTATACTATACGAATATATAATTTGTAAAATTTACCTTATATATATATTATTAATCAAGTACTCTCTCCGTCTATCATATACGTTTTTTGATTTTGATGGCACAAATTTTAATAAATAATTATGAGTGTAAAGTGAGTGGAGATAACAAATGAATAGATTAATAGATAATGAGATTAAAAAGTAGACAATGGGGATAATAAATAAATATATTAATGGATAGTGGGTGTAAAAGATGGACATTAGTTAGTTTTTTGTAAATAATTGGGTATGTTTAGGGTAAAAATATGAAGTTAATGTTACGGAAAAAGAAAGTGAATATTTTTATTGAATGAAACAAAATGGAATTAAATGAACATATTTGGTGGACAGAGTGAGTAATATTTAACTTCAATTGATAATTAAGTAATTAAGTATTTTTCGTCTCATTTATATTTCTACGAAAAGTAATTGGATGATGCACCCAATAATGCATTTAAAATGATATTAATATCACTAAGATGTTATCCTTATAAGGTAATTTATTGTACAATATATATTAATATAACATATTTATTATAACATACCTTGAGAATTTAGGCGGGAAAAGGACTTGATTGATTCAACTTATTATTATTATTATTATTATTATTATTATTATTATTATTATTATTATTATTATTATTATTATTATTATTCCGCTCCTATTGTTTCTTGGATGATCATTGGAACAATCATTGCGTTGCCTGCATAACTTTGACCGGATTAAGAAAAAACGAGTTGAGATGTAGACTATATGATCATCGATCAATATTTATCTGACTTTTAAACGAATGTTGATTTAAACTCTCCCAGTTTCATGGAAACTGGACTAACATATCTATAACACAAATTTTTGTATTTAAATTTTATAAATACAAAATTGTATATAAAAATTAATTGAATTTGGATTTGATGAATTTGAGTGGATTCGATCTTCTAGTTATCCTATGATTCTTCTCTTCGATATGGATTTCTTGAACGATCTTCGAATTTTCTTCAAGTTGTTTGGAGGGGATGTAGTTCCTTGATCTCCTTGAACTTTAGGTTGAACTTGACGATGTTGATCTGAAGGACTCCAGTCTTGTTTTCAGATCGAACGTCGGATTTGATTTGAAATGTTGAAGAACGCCTTGAAGATATTCAACTTCGGAATGATTTGGAGGATGAACGCGATGATTTGCACGAAGAACGCCTTGAATGCTTGAAGAAGACTTTGAATGTCGGAGAATGCTTCGCAGAGGATTCTTCGAGTGTCTTGAGCTCTTCAAATCTTCCTCTTCTTCACTTCACTTCTTCTCCCATTTATGAGAGCATTCACCCCTATTTATAGATTTAGGCTAGTGGGCTTAGTGGGCTTTTTGGGCTTATGGGCCCCAAACCATGGGCTTAAGCTTAGACTTGGGCTTATGGGCCACCAAACCATGGGCTTGATCTTAGGCTTGGGCTTATGGGTCTTTTAGGCCACCAAACCATGGGCTTGAGTTTGAGCTTAGACTTATGGGCCTTTTGGGCTTATTTGATGCAGTTTGGGTGGTTATTCCTCTCCGAGATGTTGTTGCCACATGTCATTCTCCTATTCGTCGATGAAATTAAATATTAATCACATATCTATTTAATTTTGGAATAAATTCCATTAATAAAATAGAAATATAATTAATTATTTAATTCGTGATTTACACGTGGCGTAATATAATTTGATAACAATTTTTAATTGTCTACAAATTGCCCCATCGAGACTTGTTCATGGACGAGTTGTCTTGAAATGGACGAGTCTCGAAATTCATTTTGATAGTTTAGACTCTTGTCGAGGAGTTCTTGAATTTGAAAATAGTTTATACTCGTATTTAGGAGTTCTTGAATTTGTAAATAGTTTATACTCGTATTTAGGAGTTCTTGAATTTGTAAATAGTTTATACTCGTATTTAGGAGTTCTTGAATTTGAATTTATAAACAGTTTATACTCGTATTAAGGAGTTCTTGAATTTGGTTTTGAGTTTGAACTTGATTTGACTTTGTATTTGGACTTCATAAGTTAGCTTCCAAAATTGGGCCCAAGTAGACATTTTAATTTGGAAGCCCACATATGAATTTACCGATTGGCCATTTTAATTTACTCACATTTCTTTTCCAAACTTGAATTTATTTCAAAAAAACATGCCCCATTTTCAGCAATTTTCGGCAGTTTTCAACAGCCACTTTAGCAATTTTAATGCTTAGGCTTTCTTCCATTTTAATCGGCAGCCCACATCTCTATTTCTTTCATTTCTCTTTTAAAAGTAGCAATCTTAACAAACAAGTACAACGTCTGTAGCATGAAAACAAAGCACATTTAACTATTTTGTTTGAGAGCTGCAGTAGCTCACAGTGCCTTCAACAAGGTTGCATAGTGTCCATCCCTATTCGAGTTGTACTTGAGTTCATTAAATGGGGTTTGTTCATTTTGCGAGAGAATATGGCAACTTTGGCGAGATAAGTGTTGCACTGCAGTTCATGACTAGGTTTAGTTTTTTCAATGAGATATTTTCTTCTATAAATAGAGAGCTTTTGTAGTCGGCTATAACCTTCTTCATTCGGCAAACACATATAACTCATCTTTAGTTCTTTGTTATCTCGATGAGTTCAAACTCCTGCTCATCCTTTCCTCGCTCATCTTAGCTCGTTTTAAGCCTTCTCGTCGAATATAGCGTGAGTAGGTCTTTTTCGTAGTGCCAGCTTCTTCGAGTTTGAAAGGTTCGACGACGTCCTTTTCCAAGCTTCAGTAAGTGAACCTCTGAAGCGTCATTGCTTTGTAATTTTAGGCGACCCTCTTTTGACATCTCACTTATTTTGTTATTGTTTACATGGGAGTGCAGCGAGCGTGATTTCAACGTTGATAGCAAGCAAGCTGCATCTTTTCCTTCACGGTACACTTACCGATGGTGTCGAGTCGATCACGAGTGGTGCTAAGCTTCTTCGTTGCTGCGAGGTTTCCGACACTCTTTCCGAGCTTCAAAGTGAGTGTAACTTGCATTCATTACCTTTGCGGTTTTGGAGACGACCAACTTTAGATCCTCTTTTTTTTTACCTCTCACTTATTTTGTTATGGTTTACATGTTGAGTACGACAAATTGGAGGCGGCGTCATGCGGTGTCCTCGGCGATATAGGTCTATCGTTTTCACAAAGGTAATCTTCCCTTTAGATGTTCGATCTCAACTCACACCTATATGCGACCGTCTTGGTTGAAGAAACACCAATAATACGTGCTAATATACCTAAATGCTCAAACATGATGGATCCAGTATGATAGCATAATAGGCTTAAGCTTCCTTTGCATGCGCATTCATGAGTTTCCTGCCATATCTAGTTTGTCAGCGCAAAATAAGTAAGCGGGTTAGTTAGGCTTTCATTTCTCTTGTTTTTCTTTGTTTTTTTTTTTTGTTTTTATTTCTCTTTGTTGGTGTTTGTCTGTTGTGTAAGAATTTATTAGGGGCTGGCTGACTGCCATCTGCGTTTGCTTGTTGAGAGATGGTTACGGGAAGGGTACCATGATGGCAGAAGGCTATCCAATGTTCTACGCTTCCGTGAGGCTCCAAGGAAGATGATGGTGTGAACTGGGAGCCGTCGAGCGATGACAACTGCGGGGCTACTGCACACGGTGGAGTCGGGATGGCTTGCGACGGCGTAAAGCGGAAGAGACGATAGTGATATCACACGATGGGGTAGACGGCTCTCTAGAGGCGACGCGACTTTGATCGTGGAGCAGAGGCGCGCCGGCTGCGTTCAAACTCGACGAGAAGGCATGCGGCTGCGTTCATCCTTGACGACAAGGCACGGGCTGCTGCTGTGTTCAACCTCGACGAGAAGACAAGGGCTGCTGCTGCGTTCAACCTCGACGAAAAGGCACGGCTGCTGCTGCGTTCAACCTCGACACGGGCTGCTGTTGCGTTCAACCTCGACGAGAAGGCACGGGCTGCTGCTGCGTTCAACCTCGACGAGAAGACACGGGCTGCTGCTGCGTTCAACCTCGACGAGAAGACACAAGCTGCTGCTGCGTTCAACCTCGACGAGAAGACACGGGCTGCTGCTGCGTTCAACCTCGACGAAGACACGAGCTGCTGCTGCGTTACAAGCTGCGTTCAACCTCGGCGAGAAGACACGAGCTGCTGCTGCGTTCTGTTGTGTTCAACCTCGACGAGAAGACACGAGCTGCTGCTGCGTTCTGCTGCGTTCAACCTCGACGAGAAGACACGAGCTGCTGCTGCGTTCTGCTGCGTTCAACCTCGACGAGAAGACACGAGCTGCTGCTGCGTTCAACCTCGACGAAAAGACTGCGCTGCGTTCAACCTCGACGAGAAGACATGGGCTGCATTCAACCTCGGCGAGAAGATCGCGCTGCGTTGAACCTCGACGAAAAGATCACGGCTGCGTTCAACCTCGGCGAAAAGATCACGGCTGCGTTCAACCTCGGCGAAGACATGGGCTGCGTTCAACCTCGACGAGAAGACTGCGCTGCGTTCAACCTCGACGAGAAGACATGGGCTGCGTTCAACCTCGACGAAAAGACTGCGCTGCGTTCAACCTCGACGAGAAGACATGGGCTGCGTTCAACCTCGACGACAAGATTGCGCTGTGTTCAACCTCGACGAAAAGACTGCGCTGCGTTCAACCTCGACGAGAAGATATGGGCTGCGTTCAACCTTGACGAGAAGACTGCGCTGCGTTCAACCTCGACGAGAAGACATGGGTTGCGTTCAACCTTGACGACAACCTCGGCAAGAAGGCAAGGTGCGAAGGCAACGACAATCCAGGCGCTGCATGCGACGGTGCAGATCTTCGGGACGACGACGTGAAGTGAGTCATGCCAGGGCAGACGCGGTGTGGTCGACGAGAAGGCATGCGGCGTTGTCGACGTGAAGATGATGCATGAGCTATGATGATGAGGTCGGCGTCGTGCTAGCAGCTGTGCGTGGTGTGAACGAGACGGCGATGGTGATGGAGTCTTGGAGAGCTGTGGTGAGGGAGATGTTTGGAAGCGGCTGCACCATTGGCGTTAGAGATGGGTGAGAGGATTGTGAGTGTGAGAGAGGCGTGAGATTGTGAGATTTGTGTATGGATATGTAGTTTGCGTGTGGTTAGAGAGAGTCAGAGAGAGTGTGGGATACGGGGGGATTTGTGTGTGTACGCGTGTGTTTAGAGAGAGAGATATGAGTGAAACGCGTGGGGAAGAGAGGGATAGGATTTGTGTTTGAAAAGAAAATGGGTTTGGGCTGAATTGAAAATGGGTTTGGCAAAGTTTGGGCGAGAGAGGAAATAGGGAATGATGGAGATTGGGCCTTTTTGTCCTCTCTTTTTTTTTTTTACACAAGTGAAATTTTGGTTTGCATAATCAACGAAACATTAACCGGACTTAAAAGACAACTACTAAACATGGTGAACTTAGAAAATTTCTAAGCTGCCTACGCACTTTTGGAAGGATCAAGTCAACGTAGTTCAAAAGGTTATGAATTTTTTGATGAGGAAGTCGTGTGCAGTTTATACTCATGCGGGCGGAGTAGCAGGCGGTTAGGCTCGTCGTCGTGGAGTCGTCTTGATTTTTTTTTTTTGTGACGTGCGGTTTAGGCTCGTGTGTCATGGAGCTGTCTTGATTTTTTTTGTTGATTTTCTTTTATAGTAACGTGCAGTTTAAGCTCGTGCTTCATGGAGCATGGTGGCTTCTTTTTGTTGATTTTTCTTGCTTTCTCAATTTTTTTTGGCTTTTTGGTTTTCTTCAATTTTTTTGTGTTTTTCTTTGATCTATGTACATATGTACAAGCTTTCACTGTTGCATTTCAGGGATAGTAGCACTTCAAAAACTTTCCATTGATAGGTCTGATCCTTACATTGTCTTCTGAAATCAGCTTGTATGCCCCATTGGTGTAGACTTCCTTGACGACATATGGACCGTCTCATCTTGATATGAACTTGTTACCAACACGATGTGTGGTAACAATTGGTCTTCTCACGGCAAGCACCAAATCTCCAACTTGAAAAGAACGGATGCACACTTTTTTGTTGTAAGCCCTTAAGAGACGAGCTTGGTAGCATTCCAGTCTTTGTTGGGCTTCCAGTCTTTTCTCGTCTAGAGCTTCTAGTTCTTCGAGGCGCAAACAAGCATTCTCTTCCTCAGTTAAGCCTTCTTGAATAGCGATTCTCAGTGATGGAATTTGTTGTTCAAGGGGAATAACAGCTTCTACACCATACACTAGAGAGTAAGGAGTCGCTTGTGTAGGGGTCCTGTGAGTGGTTCGGTATGCCCATAGTGCTTCTCCAATCCGCTCGTGCCAATCCCGTTTTGATTTGGACACTACCTTCTTTAGCAAGTTGCACAAGGTTTTGTTAAAAGCTTCAGCTAAACCATTGGCGGGTGCATTATACATTGATGATTTCCTTTGTTTGAATCCGAACTTTTCAGAAAGTTTGTTTATCAATGTATTGCTGAAAGGCGTTCCGTTATTAGTGATGATGTAGCGAGGGATCCCATGACGATAAATGATGTGGGCTTTGATGAAATCGAGAAGCGCTTTCTTTTTACTTCTCTTAAGGGTAGAGCTTCACCCGTTTAGAGAAGTAATCCGTTCTTGACAAGATATAGATGCCCACGATGATTTCGTCAAAGGTCCTACGACATCCATGCCCCAAGCATCAAATGGCCATGAAGCGATCGTGGGGTGAAGTGGTTCAGGAGGTTGATGAATGATGTTTGCATGGAATTGACAAGCTCGGCATCTCTGCGCATAATCCATACAATCTTTCACCATCGTTGGCCAGTAATAACCCATCCTTTTGATTCGAAAGTGTAGCTTCGGTCCTGATTGATGGGCGCCACACACACCAGAATGTGCTTCTTCCATGGCCTTAGCAGCTTCTTCATTGTTCAAACATCTTAAGAAGACTCCTTCAAAAGATCGCCTATAAAGTACATCTTTAAAGAGTATGAAGCGAGTAGCACGCGGCCAGATGTCGATTCTTCGACGTGGGTCGTTGGCAACTTATCGTGTTTCGGATAGTCAACCATCAATTGGCGCCAATCTTCTTCTTCAATTTCAAGACTTCAACGACATCGCTCTCATTTTCTCTCGCCATCTTCATTTTCAAAAATCGGTGGCACTACCCAACTTTGGCATATCGGTATATGTATTTATTCTTCAGACATGGCTATTGTAGATGCAAGTTTTGCGAGTGCATCTGCTTGCTTGTTTTCACTTCTTGGGACATGTTCAAGCTCGGCGTCCCCACCCATCTGATGATCCTTTGGGCATACTTGACGTATGGAAGCAATTCAGGTTTCTTGACCTCATATGATCCAAGTATTTGGTTTACGACCAGCTTGGAATCTCCGTAAAATTTTAGGTGTAGCCTTTTTGTATCCATCGCCATCTCTAAGCCGAGGATAAGCGCTTGATATTATGCTACATTGTTTGAGCAATTCTCGGTTAAGGTAAAAGAGTATGGCAACACTTCCCTTTCAGGTGATACAAACACAACGCCAGCACCCGCTCCTTCTCTGTGAGATGCCCCATCAAAGAACATTGTCCAAGGAGACGATATCTCTATTTGAAGTGCATCTTCATCTGGAAGATCATCACTCAATTCCCACTCAGCAGGGATCGGATGGTTTGCTAGAAAATCACCGATGCACGCCCTTTAACTTCGAGGAACATAAGTAATCTCGAACTGTTGTAATTGGAGATACCAACGCGCGAGTCTATCTGACATGACAGGCCTTGACATCACGAATTTCAAAGGGTTTGCTTTTGAGATCGGCCGCACCGTATGAGCTTGAAAGTAATGCTTAAGCTTTTGGATGGAAAATATTAAAGCCAAGCACAACTTCTCAATTGGGGAATACTTTAACTCATTTGGCGTCATCGTTCTGCTCAAATAGTATAACGCATTCTCTTTCCCATTTTCATTCTCATGCGCAAGTAATGTCCCCATGGAGCGTTCTTGAGCGACAATATACAAGATCGAGGCGTCACGCCACGGGTCTTTGCTAAGACGGAGATCTCATCAAATAAGACTTGATGCTTTCGAAGCATTGTCGCATGATTCATCCCATTCGAGCGGTACACCTTTCTTCATGATTCTGCTGAATGGTTGGCATCTTCCACTAGGTTTGAAATGAACCTTCGCAGATAAGCTAACTTTCCTTGCAAACTCTTTAAGTCATGGATGTTCCGAGGCTCGGACATCTTTAATATGGCGTCGATCTTTGCCTGCTCAATTTCTATTCCTTGATGGCGGACGATGAACCCAAGAAATTTTCCGACTTGACCCCGAATGCACATTTTAGTGGATTCATTTTAATTAGTGCTCTCTCAACTGTTCAAGATCATCCTTAAATCTTGCGAGATGATCTTTTCGTCTTTTGGTCTTCACTACTGTGTCGTCCACATAGCACTCAATGTTTCGTGAAGCATGTCATCGAATATCTTACGCATTGCTCTCTCGGTAAGTAGCAGGCATTTTCAATCCGAATGGCATCACCTTGTAGCAATATATACCCTTAGGCGTCTTAAATGCGTTAGTTCTTCATCGTTCGGTGACATGCGGTTTGGTTATAGCCGATGACCCATCCATGAAGGACAATGCTTCATGCCTGCATTGCGGCGTCAATCATTAGTTCGGCGATAGGGGTGGGAAGTCATCCTTGGGGCATGCTTCATTCAAGTCTCTGAAGTCAACACATACACGAATTTGTCCATTTTTCTTTCTCACTAGGACAATGCTTGAAATCCATGTTAGGTATGTGACTTCTCGAATGAATCCAACGTTAATGAGCTTGTTCACTTCAGCTTCAATCAAAGGGACCAACTCTGGTCGAAATCGACGTTGAGCCTGCTTGATAGGTCGCGCCTCTCTTTTGACAGCTAGGCGATGCACAGCTATTTGTGGGCTCAATCCTGGCATTTCCTTGTGACCACGCGAATATATCTTTGAACTCTTTGAGTAGTTCAATGTATAAGCATTCCTCAGCGATGACGAATGCTACGATATAAGTTGGTCGTGGATCATCAATGAGCCTAAGTTAATTTCTTTCAATTCATCAACGATGAACTTGACTCCTTCCTCGAATTGTTGAGGAGCTATTTCAGCTTCTTCTTCAATGGCCACTTCCTCATGAAGTAATGTGATTTGATGTGGCTTGCTCATTATGTGTTCATCATTAGTAGCATAGTGAGATGAACCTACACTTTCTATCTTCTTCGTCTTCACTACATGTGTAAAGGCGGCGCCTTTCTCTTAGCCTTCAGTTCTTTCCCACACGTCACAAGCAATGTGGTGCACCTCTTCATGCGAGAAGGAATCAAACTTCTCAGTTTTTGGTTCATAAATGGTGTATTACCGCTTTCCCCTATACCTTGCCTCAATCCATGGCGTCTGCCAAGTCTTTTGAATGCAGATACTCATTGGACCTCATTTTTACCTATTCTCTCGAAGACGGATGCCCTTTGAATCTTTTTTCCGACGGAGGATTCTTGATTCCTCTTCACATGCGTAATTGGTAGTAGCCCTCTTGATGGCGATCTGACGGGGTTTTGGTGGTGAATCTCAATCGCTTTAGGGTTTTGGACCGTGTGGTCATTCTTTTCAAAGAAGCTTTGACATGGTGTTTTCATGAGGATTGTATCCAGTGACGACGAGGAGCTTGTATGCCTTGGGTCCAAAGTGTTTAGTAATTTCATTACTTGAGAATTCTCCATGTTACGTGGAACTGCTGCGCTTTGGTCGAACAAATCCTCCAGTGGTTGAGGCGGCCTCTTGGCGTCAATTTTGTTAAAGCATAGTGAATCCTTCTATCTTCGGGAATATGCTTTTCCTTCCTTTTGACTGGACTCGGGTTCTTCATGTCGTTTCACCTTCATTTTTGTAGGGCTTGTTTTACCATGTAATATTTGGCGTCGACAAAGTATGACTCGACTTACGTGAATGGTTTTGATCGCCAACTCACGCCCTCACAACACCATCTTGCGATACTTGAAGCATTGATGCAATGTAGAAGGAATGACGCCATTTTCATGTAGCCATGGACGACCAAGAAGCATATTGTAAGATGTCTTGGCGTCGATTACATGAAGCGATGCATGATGATCTCATGTCGCCCATCAACAAATTTAGCCTTATGGTGCCAAGGGCTCTTTGTCCTTCATGGTTGAATCACAGAATCATCAACCGTTGCTAGCTAGTTCATCTTCCCGGATCCCTAGTTGCTTCAACGTTCTTAAAGACAAGATGTTGATCACGATCCTCCATCGATGAGAACCCTATTGATTTTCTGTTCATGAGTGAAGCAACTTACGAACAATGGTCTATTATGACACGCAGATCCAAGTTGCAGGTCTTCGTTGGAAAATGTAATTGCCCAAACATCTTCATCTTCATCTTCAATAACATTTGACTCAACTTGTTTCCTCGCATGATCATCCACGTCGTATAGAGCTGCAATACCTTCTATTATGTCACCGATATCGGCGGTGAGAACATTCTGGTACCTTGTCCTCTTCAAGAGATATTTTTCCTTCTCGAGCCAAGCGCATGATTCTATCCTTGAATATGAAACGATCGTGTATGGAGTGTCCAACCAATCTATGGTACTTGCAAGTGCCGGATCATCGATTCGCCTCCTCGTTAGGCCGCTTCATCTCAGGCAATTCGATGAGTCTTTCTCTGAGCAGGTCGTCGAAAATTCCAGAGACATCAGAATCCAGAAAAGGGTATTGCTTTTGTTGCATTTCTTTAAGGTCGATCTTCTACCCATCTCTCCGAGATGTACTTTGATTGTTCTCTTTATCGGCATCCTTCTTTATGAACTTGACAGACGTTGCCTTTACCGCCATTGATTCTTTCTTTGGCGCTTTCTCAAATGGTTTTGTCCCCCTTCTAAATTCTTGTTTTTCTTTGAACCTGCGAGGTTCTTGGATCGACGGTCCATCAATTCCACTTGCTGCCATACTTAGTTCCATATCATGGGCTCTTGTTGCCAATTCTTGAATGTTCTAGGTGGATTCCTCGTAGGATGTATTGCGAGCCCCAATGCATCCCTGAATGCACATTTCAATAGCGGATGATTCGCATAATCGATCCTTGCAATTTAGACATAGATTTCTCCACCTATTGATATAGTCGATCATTGGTTCTTCTTTGAACGGCGAGAACTCGTGAGTTCCACCATGCTCACTTTATTCTTCCGGTCTTTGTAAGCGGTTGAAAACTCATGCTCCAGCTGTTCCCAATGTCAGTGAGTTTGATTCAAGTCCGTATACCAATCGAAGGCATTTCCTTTGTGCGGCGAACAAACCGCTTGACCAAACGATCTCCAAATGTTCCGACATTGTTGCACATTTCGACAAAATGAGCTACATGTTGTCTTGGATTACCTTTACCATCAAATTGTTGGAATTTGGGTGGTTGATAACCATGTGGCATTCTCGAGTTGTCAATTCTTTGAGTATAAGGCTTGGAGTAAATCAAGGATGATTTAGAATTTTAAATCGATTACGTTCTTCATTGTTATTTCAATGAACTCCTTGGTGATGCCTTTGATGAAACCATCGAAGATATTTGAATATGTTTTCCGACGATTTTCTCTCATCATGAGTTTCTTGCTCGTCGTCTTCTTCTTCATCATCTTTGTGTTCATTTTCCTCGTCGTGGATGCGGCTTGATTCCACCTTTTCCTCCGAGTTTTGCAATCGAGCATCTTGATCTTGGATGTGTTTGTTTAGAGATTCAACCACGCATAAGATTTGAAAGTTGTTCTTCCATGGTGGGTGTTTGTCATCATCACAGGCGCCTCAAATGGGTAACTTGTGATGGATCTTGCAATGGGGATGTGAAGCTCCTCGAGCCAACACTTTCTTCATTCGGTGGCGATGTGTTGCTCGCTCGGCAAGCAAAGGTGACTTTCAAGCTTCTTGAAGTTGTTTGGCTTTGCTTGTGATGACGCCAATGCTTTCTGAAGAAGCTTTTGAAGTGGCCTTGGTTGCATGTTTTGGGTGAATATCGTTCAAGATTTTTTTGGTGAAGAGTAGAGATGAGAGGTAGAGATGTCCCACCGGGCGTGCCAAAATTTGTAACACAAATTTTGTATTTAAATTTTATAAATACAAAATTGTATACAAAAATTAATTGAATTTGGATTTGATGAATTTGAGTGGATTCGATCTTCAGTTATCCTCTGATTCTTCTCTTCGATATGGATTTCTTGAACGATCTTCGAATTTTCTTTAAGTTGTTTGGAGGGATGTAGTTCCTTCATCTCCTTGAACTTGAAGGTTGAACTTGACGATGTTGATGCGAAGGACTTGATGTTGTTTTCGGATCAAGCGTCGGTTTGATTTGAAATGTTGAAGAACGCTGAAGATCTTCAACTTGAATGATTTGGAGGATGAGCGCGATGATTTGCACGAAGAACGCTTGAATGCTTGAAGACTTTGAATGTCGAGAGAATCTTGTGAGGATTCTTCGAGTGTCTTGAGTTCTTCAAATCTTTATCTTCTTCACTTCACTTCTTCTCCCATTTATGAGAGCATTCACCCCTATTTATAGATTTAGGCTAGTGGGCTTAGTGGGCTTTTTGGGCTTATGGGCCTTTTGGGCCCAAACCATGGGCTTAAGCTTAGACTTGGGCTTATAGGCCACCAAACCATGGGCTTGATCTTAGGCTTGGGCTTATGGGTCTTTTAGGCCACCAAACCATGGGCTTGAGCTTGGGCTTAGACTTATGGGCCTTTTGGGCTTATTTGATGCAGTTTGGGTGGTTATTCCTCCCAGGGTGTTGTTCTTAGCATGTCGTTCTCCTATTCGTCGATGAAATTAAATATTAATCACATATCTATTTAATTTTGGAATAAATTCCATTAATAAAATAGAAATATAATTAATTATTTAATTAATGATTTACATGTGGCGTAATATAATTTGCTAACAATTTTTAATTGTCTACATACATGGAGTGCATGAATTTGTCGTTACACAATTATTTAGTTTTAGTCATTCGCCATATCTAGAAACTACTTCTGTCTACATCTATAAATTGTGGAGTGCATCGATCCATAATCCACACACATACAGACAAAAAAAGAAGAAGAAAAAAAACTAGTAAAGATGTTTGTACTATATCAATCAACATTTATCTGACCTTTAAACAAATCTTTGATTGTTTTTCCTTTTCTTACATAAACCTTACGAACAAGACTCAAGAAAATGAAATGCATACCTAATAAATAGGATTAAGAACATCTTTAATTAATCGATTGATTTAGAACATCTTTGTTCAAACACAAATTATTGCAGATTATGGAGTATCTATTCGAAACCACCAACATAGATATCAATGCAAGTCCATCTACGAACAAATCCAAGCGGAGGCAATGGATTCGGAGTCAGCCATGTTTTGTGCCATAGGCTCACCAAATTCAAAACCAGACACATAGCCGATGAAGTGGCTGACCAAGAAACGCGACTCCATAATGGTGGCTGCGGTCCTCATAGCCACCATGGCTTTCCAAGCAGGCGCCACGCCAACGGCACCCTCGTCGTGGTCAAAACCCACCACAAAACCTCAGCACAAGGCGATGTGGAGATCGCAAGGAGATTCATAGATGCTGCACCTGATATGGAACCATCTCCATCTTGCGGCCATCAAGGGTCATGTTGACCTGCTGGAGGAGCTCTTCTCAAGACAGTTATAATATACCCCCTATGTCCCCCATATTTGTATATATTTCTTTTCTTTTCTTTTGGTGCGATTCTCCAAACTTGTTTCTTCGCCATTTATAAAAATCATTTCACAAAAAATTTCATACATTTTATTCTCAATAATACTATTTATTTATCGTTTTATCACCTATGGGATATATCTCATCACTATTTTTACTTATTATCTCAACATCACTTATTTATATATTTTACCACTCATGACTCATCACTAATTAATTTAACACTACTCTAATATGTGACCCTCAATCTACTCATAATATAGTCCATAACTTTTATTAAAACTCATGTTAAAAGATTTCAAAAACATAAATAACGGACAAAGGTAGTAATATATAAAAAAATTATATAATATATTCAATTGTAAATCTATCGTGTTAAATGATAAGTTATACTTACACATGCATTGAACGCAGGGACGAATGCAGTGAGGGACCTGGGCCCCCCAGTATTTTCAAAAATTTCTAGGGGTATTTGTAACACCATAAATTCATAATTTAAAAATGCTATATTTTCTTAAATAAAATAGCTAAAGCGGAAACATGTCAAGTGATTTTTATTTTTATTTTAAATATATAAAATCTCTTAAGTAAAACTTCCAAATAATGAATCCAACAAACTCAAGCTAAACTTTGCACAAGAACTGACGCCAACCAACGACCCGAAGCAAACTACGCAAGACTTAATAGCATGAGATAAGTTGGAGTTCTAGTAACTCAAATCTAACAACGATAATAAAGGAAAAGAATTTAAACAAACATAACACAAGTCTTGGGGGTGAGCACAAAAACGTACTCAGTGGTGGGGAAAAAGGAATATCATTATTTTTTTTATTCAAACGTGTATGTATCATGAAAAGTAATAGTCAATCATATTCAACCTCACCGGCTTAAAAATCCTGCCACACAGGCATATGATATATATATACGTAGTCAATGACTCACCGTCAAAACTCAGCCTCACCGGCTGAAAAATCCTACCACATAGGCATAGGATATATATATACATAGTCAATGACTCACCGTCAAAACTCAGCCTCACCGGCTTAAAAATTCTGTCACACAGGCAATGATACGCCACACATGCTATGATTCGCCACACAGGCAATGATACACCACACAGGCTATGATTCGTCGCACATGCAATAATACGCCACACAGGCTTTCACCATGAATATAACAAAACACAACAATGATTATCACCATAAACTTACGGATATAGTAAATCCCACAATAAATATGTTTATTCCAAAACAAATGTTTGCAATGTAAAGAGAATTTTACCTATAATAAATATGTTTATTCCAAATCTCATATTTGCAAATTAAAGATGATTTCACCCACCTTTTTTTGTCGAGCACAATAAATCAATATCAATCAATCCTGGGATGAGGGTCCTAGTTGCGTCGCACCAACTAGTAGAGAAATAAAAATATGCTTCTGTCAAAATTGAGCACTGGAGCGAAATATATTGTATGTGTGTGTGTGTGCAGTGTGTGTTTATGTGTGTGCTATGTGCGTGCAGTGTGTGTGTGTGTGTGCAGTGTGTGCGTGCTGTGTGCGTGGTGTGTGTTTTGTGTTTGCAGTGTGTGTTTGTGTGTGCGTCTGTGTGTGTACGAATGTGTGTGTTTGTGAAGTGTGCAGTGTGTGTGTTTTTGTTGTGTGCGTGCGTGCGTGCGTGCGTGTGTGTGTTTATATATATATATATGTTGTGTGTGCGTACATATATATATATAAACCCTAATCAAATTCTAATCATATTTGAACTCTTCTTAATTAAATCTCAATTCTACACAAATATAAAATAAAACTTGGACTAAACAAAATAATATTCTGCAAGCCCAATTTGAATAAATAATATAATTTGATAATTTTATAAGCCCAAAAATAAATCACGAGTTCATTTTCTAGCTAGGGTGCAACGACGGACTCCTCAAGTCCAACACAAATTCGAGCACGTCAAATACTCACAAATCCAACACAAAGATTTAAATTTAAAGCAAATTAATGCAAGCAAAAAATGGGGCGTTATAATTTTATATTTTAACTTTAATTTTAAAATATATATTATTATAGAGAGTGGTTATATGTTGTGTACCAATTTATAATCAATATTTGTTATTCTTTTTTCTTTTTATTTCGTTTATATCTCGTAATTTTTTGTGTAACTTTTGGGATTTTTTATTCTTTTTTCTTTTCTTATTGTTTTTATCTCTTTATCCAATGAAATTTTTCAACTTCTCTCTATCTTCTATGAAACTTCCTCAACTTCTCAAATGTAAAGAATTGAATATCTACGATAAAGGGAAAACAACGCATGTGAGAGAACAAATTCTGTAAGTTACGGAAAAAAGAGAGTAACAAAAGAAAACGAAAATTTCAATCTGCTCTAAATTCCAAAAATTTGACTTTTTCTTTATACATCCCAAAAATTGATTCAAAGAAACTTGTTATAAGTTTAAGTTCATCAGATTAACATCTTTGTAGGAGAAACTAAAGTATCAAATATAAGAGTTTTAAAATCTGAAAATTTGTATGTTAATGAATAATTTTGAATCTAAAATTTTCAATATATGAACTTGGTGTTTTCGTATTCCGTCTAGTTGTTTGAGTTGAGCAGACAACTTTTGTTTGTGGTCGATTTTCAAAATGAGGAAGTGTTTGTAGTGCCTTCTTAAAAAAAGAGATTATGTTGGTAGGTCCTAAAAAATTAATCCAATTTCTTCTCAAATGTTTTTTGATTCCCAACTTCAAATTTTCACCTCCATCACTTATTAAACGTGCAAGGTAATAATTAGTTACAATTCATTTAAACAACCAAATCTCAACTCTTCATGCGTCAAAATAGATCAAATAAATTAATCCTTGCGATCATACCATAATAAAATGAGATAAAAGCCCACTATCAGATGAATTCTTTGTGATAGATAACTATATTTTGCAAAAAGTATGTTAATAAAATTCAAAAAGATATATTAGGGACCAAAATGTGGAAGGAAAGTAAGAGCGGAGAAAAATAATACTACCTCTGATAAGTTCTCAAATTTATTCTTATGCTATTTATGGATACTATCACACAAAAAATATTATTTATTTACATATTTTACTGTTCATGATCCACTAGTATCTTTATTTATTACTTCAACAACACTACTTATTTACATGTTTTACTATCTATGACCCATCATTAATTTATTAACATTACACTTATGTTGAAATATTACTCTATTCATAATATATTCAACAACTTTTACTAAGTCACGTGTCAAAAATTCCCAGGAACATGAAGAGTATTAAACAAAGAAAACATAACCCAAATTATTGGTCTTCGTCGTCTTTTTTAATTAAACAAATGTTGATATATTATCTATAAATTGTGGAGTACATCGATCCATAATCTCCACACACACATACAGACAAAGAAAGAAAGAAAAGAGAGAGGGAGAGATGGAGAAGCTGCAAACTAAGTTATTCGAAGCTGCAACACAAAACTCGACTAGTTCACTGCAACACCTACTAAAAGACGATCCATTGATTCTGGATAGAGCTGTGGTTAACCGTTTCAACGAGACTCCTCTGCACGTGGCAGCCATGTTAGGCCATCTCGACTTCGTGCAGGAGATCATACGGTTAAAATCTGAGCTCGTAAACGAGCTGAATTCGCAGCTATCATCCCCGCTGCATCTGGCAGCAGCTAAAACCACGCTGGTGTGGTGAAGGCACTCTTATCTGTCGATGCTCGGGCGTGCTTGGCTCGCGATAGGAACGAGCTGCTGCCGCTGCATTTAGCAGCAGCGAAGGCCGCGTTGAAGCCATGAAGTTGCTGATTGAAGCTCAACCAGAAGCAGCTAGGCTCGCAACGTTTGGAGGAGAGACCATCTTGCATTTGTGTGTCAAAAGCTACCAGTTTGAGGCTCTGAGGCTAATATTGGAGAGTGTAACCGATGCTGACTTCATAAACTCTAGAGACAATGATGGTAACACTATCTTGCATTTAGCTGTAGCAGATAAGCAAGTTGAGGTATGCCCAATTGCTCGAAATTTACTTTGACTTGATTTTGGTTTGGGAAAGAATCATTTAAATTAACGCGTGCTTTTGATTGAAAATTTTTGTATTGTAGTGACACTACAACAAAATATTCCACTAGTGATATGATTTTTACAGAATTTTAAGATTTATAAATATCATAAAAAAAAATTGTGACATATTATGTATAGGGGTGAAAATTTGAACTGAAATCGGTTAGTATCCAAACCAAACCGAATTTATAGAGTTCGGTTACCGAATAACCGATTTTGATAAAATCAGTTCGGTATTCGATCATGAAAATCTAAAATTTCGGTTATCGGTATACGAATAACCGAATGGGTATATCTATAACCAAAATAATTATATTATAATATATATATATATATATATATATATATTAGTTTTATAATTATTTAATATTATATTTTCCCCAAAACTCAAAAGAAGTAATGAAACACCGTGTGCGACCGCCCACCCCGCCGCTGTCATAGCCTCTTGAATCATTTATATGATTTTGAGTACAATATATTAATCTTTTCTTGCAATGTTTGAAGGCTTGCTGTTAGTATACATGCTTGTTGTTGAAAGTGGAAGATATATATATTTATCTAATTTTAGCTAAAAGGGGAGGGGGAAATCGGTTTATCCAAATAAACGATAACCGAACCGATCGGTTATTTCGATAACCGAATATCCAATCGGTTCGGTTGTCGGTAAGCACATATATACACTTTTTGATTTCGGTTAACCGAAACCGAACCGATTTTCACCCCTAATTATGGATGAGTCACAAAATTTAGTAACATTTTAGGGTGTAATAAATCTTTGCAACATGCAAAAGTGTAATTATTTTCAGTGACGTGTGAAAATATAATTATTATTTATAACAATATATTTATGATTAGAAAAGATAATCATAATTAATAAAATATGAAATAAAAGAAAAAATAAAAAATAAAAAAAGTAGTGAAACTATGAATGTCTACTGAGAGAGATTGTGATGCGTATGTGTAATAAAAATATCACTACAAGAAAGTTGACTTTTTACGACATGAAAAATGTGTCGCTAATATTTGTTTTAATGTCGCAAAAACTAACTTGCGACATTTTTTGTTTCACTTTATATTGTGTAGCAAAAGGTCGTGTAACATTTTTACGACACTTTTTTCTATTTATGTCACAACATATACGACACTTTGTGCATCGCTAACCTAATTGTCGTATAAAATTCACGACATATTACGTGACTTTAGTTATAGTGACGCATGTTAGTTTGCATCATATTTAATGACATTAGTAGAATTGATTCATCATAATTTGCGACACTAGCTTGTGACATTATTATTAATTGTAGTATAATTTTTACGACATTGTTTCCATTAATCTTTACACGTTAACACATTTTAATTAGATGGTTTGTAACGACCCGGCTTCCGGATTGATGGCTGATCCCACGGACCATACGAGTCTTTTCAGTGTGCTTTGTCCTCACTCACATACTCCTTGAGAAAACTTCCCAGGGGGTCACCCATCCCACAATTGCTCCAAGCCAAGCACGCTTAACTTTAGAGGTTTTACGAGATGGACTCCCGAAAAGAAGATGTATCTTGTTGATATGAGTAGCACATATCAAATCCTTTAAGCTCTCCTCAAATATGTTGTCTCATACTTACATATTCTTGAAATTCATCTCATTCCGGTACGTTTCGATTCATTTATGTACCCATCCGCTTTGAAGACTTAATCGTAGCCGCTCATTGTCCATGCCTCCACACCGACGATCACTCCGTACTTCTACCCCGGGCGTCACATGTCCACCAGCTTCCGCTTAGTTCGTCCTCGAACCACACCGTACTGGGAGATGTTTGGCTCTGATAACATCTGTAACAATCCGACTTTCGGATTGACGGCTCAGACCAGCACGAGTCTTTTCAGTGTATTTTGTCCCCACTCACACACTCCCTAAGAAAACTTCTCAGGGGGTCACCCATCCCACAATTGCTCCAAGCCAAGCACACTTAACTTTAGAATTTTTATGAGATGGACTCCCGGAAAGAAGATGCATCTTGTTGGTATGACTAGCACTTATCAAATCCTTTAAGCTCTCCTCAAATATACAGTCTTATACCTACATATTCTCGAAATCTCTCTCATTCCGGTGCGTTTCGATTCATTCATGTACCCCTTCGTTTTGAAGTGTTAATCGGAGCTGCTCCTTGTCCATGCCTCCGCACCGGTGATCACTCCGTACTTCTACCCCGGACGTCACATGGTTAATGTCACATTTTTGTTTTTGCGACAAATATATTGTATATTAAACTAATAATATAACAGTGAAACATAAACACTTACGAAATTTCTGTTAATATGATTATTTTTATTATATTGATTCTTTTGTAAAAATACGAAACCATCAGCTTTTTGTATTAAAATAATGACATATCTTAAACTAATAATACAGACTGAAATAATTTCTTGTGTTAAATTATTATTATTATTATTATTATTATTATTATTATTATTATTATTATTATTATTATTTATTTGTAACATTTGGATTTTTATTGAAGGTGTATACAATATTATAATAGCTCATATTTGATTATTTAAATATTTGAATGAATAATTAGCAAGTATAATTTTGAGACATAAAAATGAGTGTCGCGTCGCATATGTGTTACTAAACTATGACACAGTACATAGATGGCACATAACCGAAATAAATATACAACATTGAATGCAACAATATTCTAAATATGTGATATAATTATGATATTTTATTGAGGTGTTGCAAATAAATTATCGTAATTTTAAGACCTCAAAATGAGTGTCGCATATGTGTCACTAAATTATGATACAATATGTAGATGACGCACAATTGACGTAAATATACAACACTAGATGCAATACTATTCTAAATATGTGATATAATTATGACATTTTTTTTTAGATATCGTAGATAAATTATCGTAATTTTGAGACATCAAAACGAGTGTTGTATTTTTGTCACTAAACTATGACACAATATTTAAATGACGCACAAATGACATAAATATGCGACACTATAAGCATAAGTGTGGTAATTTTACGGTACATACATGTAATATCGTATGTGTGTATGTCGTAATAAGTATATTTTTTGTAGTGTATATTGCGGCACCTTTATTGCAACAAAATTTAATACATGGTAGATATCACAAAATTTGTTACATTTTTAATTATAACAAAATTTACTTACACTTGTATATGTAATAAAAGAATATAGATGTATCCACTGACGAATCCAGCCATTTTTATTTAGGGGGAGTCTTTCTGCTCTTTCTCACATCAATCTCTTTATTAGATATCCACAAACACACTCCCTTATTATCCCTTAAAATCACCGCCTCTGTCTCCTCTGACTCCCACCACTCATCATTGCCGTCTTTATTGACTTCCCTGTCTCGATCTCCCCCACATATCTCTACAAGTGTATTTTGCTCGTTTGTATAGTTTGCAGGTTATTGCACACTGAAGATACGGTTGCAAGTTTTCCATGAATTATATATATAATGATTAACGTGATAACCATTTTTATCGTTAGAACAAAAAAATAATGAATTTGATGTGAAAGTTGGTGAATACGTTGGGAAAGTTACTGAATAAAAAAATATAATTTTCACCCCTCATGGAATTGGAACCCTGGGTGAAAATTTTGAATTTTTGGGTTAAGTAACTTTCTCAGCGTGATCATTAACTTTATAGCAATTCATTTTGTTCATAACTAATTTTCGTGATATTTAGTTCTCACGTTAAAATTAGTTTTATTTGAACATTCTCTCTCTCTCTCTCTCTCTCTCTCTCTCTCTCTCTCTCTATATATATATATATATATATATATATATATATATATATATATACTTGGCGTCACTAAAATATATCACTACTAAACTAGTTTGTTATAGTTTGAACCCAACTCGTTTGAAAATTTTGACTCTACTTATTATTTTCCTACATATCAAAAAGTTTGTGTTATTACTGATATTTATTTTGGAGCGTGTCTAAAACCAATGTTAATGGCCGATCAAATTCTGTACATTAATTTAGGGGCAATTAACCAATTTGTATTATTGTATACTTATATGTAGTGATGTTGTTATGCAGACAATAAAATATTTGGTGAGTGTGGGTGGACTGGAAGTGAATGCCCTAAATCGTGAGGGCATAACGCCACTAGATGTTCTGATTCGAAGCAGAAGAGATGTGAGGGACTCTGAAATTGAAAAGTCCCTTAAAAATGTGCGAGGTTTCGGAACTTTAGAGAATGATCATCGTCCTGCAAAAAACAACAGCTGGGAGAGTTTGATGAAGCAACATATTGATTGGTTTGACCAACAGAAGAGTGCATTAATGGTGGTGGCTTCACTCATAGCGACCATGGCTTTTCAAGTTGGAGTTAATCCTCCCGGTGGCGTCTGGCAAGACGACAAACCAGATAATTCGGGCAGACAGAGAGTAGCAGGGGATTCTGTGTTTGCGTATAAACTCCCTCGAGGATACACCAACTTTTACATTGTCAACATGATAGCATTTATAGCGTCTCTCAGCATCATATTGCTTCTCATGAGTGGATTACCCTTGAGGCGAAGAGTGTTTTGTGGATCCTTATGGTGATCACATGGATTGCTATTACAACCATCGCGTTGTGTTATCTAGTCGCGGTAGTTGCGTTGACGCCCGACGAACGTGTAACGTCGATTTTGCCTATGATGGGTTACATGATAATCTTGTGGATCGCCTTGATGGCTCTCCTTCTCATTGGCCACACCATTCGTATGATAGTGAAGCTCGTTAAAAAGCTTAAAAAAGCATTGACGAGGAGGAGAAGCTCTGCAAGTTCAGCAGTGCCGGCCGCTGGCCCATGAGGCAAACTCCTTTAAAAGTTAAGCATAGTCCTCGTTCTGTTAATTGGAAACCAATCTAGTCTATAAATCTTGATTGATGGATTATCAAAATTGATTTTTGAGTAAGATTGTATTTTTTATGGATAAAACAATGCTTTCTTTATGATTATGTTTTTTACGCATAAAATAGTATTTCTCCGTGATTGAGTTTTTTTATGCCTAAAATGATGTTTTTTATATTACAATTAATACTTTATTCTCAATTATCAGAATAAGATTGAATTTTATTGGAACCCTACCTAATCTTTGAGTGAGAATGAAAAAGATATAAATTTCCTCGGCTTTCTGAAGACAAAAGAATTTCATTTAGATATCGTATCACATTCAATCAATTGGAAATCGGCCACATCGATAGAATTGGGGAAATGTTTTATGTAGACTGGAGAAGCGAGAAAGCGAGAATGAATGAATCTAACTCGCAACTACACTCAGTTTGTGATTCTATCTATTTGGCTAAACCCTTTTCTACTGATTTTTTTTTTTTTTTGAATTCATAGATGTAACATCCCACCGACTAGCTAGCTTGGGATGGAGGAATATTATAACGGGTTAAGAAAAGAATGAGAGAGAGAGAAAAAGAGAACAAAAGAGGCCCAGAAATAATAAAAAATCCAATCAAGCTAGAAACACTACTTGCAATGCAAAATTATGGGGGCAGGCCAAGCCCACTCAAATTTTGATTGTATTTGGCCAGCTTGACCCGACCCAGAAGTCCATCGAATCTAAAATCTAAAATTTTGTCAGCTCTACTCTCTTATATATTTTAATATATGTTTGTCCAAATTAGATTATTTCGAACACAGTTCATGCTAAGTTCATCTGCATATTCTTTTTGAAGGAGATGAGTCAGACAACAAGCAGAGAACAAAGCACAAACACGACAACAGTAAACGTCGTACAAGGCATTTTTTAAAATGGATTTAATTTAGGGTTTAAAATGTAATTCACCCCCTTCAAATTTTTTACTATAATTCAGGATAGAAAAATATATATTAGTGCTTATTTTTGAAATTGGTGTTTTAGTTTCTGCAACGAAAGCATAGACAATGTGAAGCAATTCTTGGTTCAATACTGCAATGATTGAAAACCAGAAGGCCATATAATGCTGCAAGAGCCTCTGTCCAACTTCTAAACGCGTTGTGCACTGGTTTCCACCATCATCAAACCTCACAAGGCCAAAACCATACTCGAATTTATCACAAACTTTTGATAATAGT
The DNA here is from genome assembly GCA_036937905.1 of Salvia rosmarinus. Lineage (NCBI taxonomy): Eukaryota > Viridiplantae > Streptophyta > Magnoliopsida > Lamiales > Lamiaceae > Salvia > Salvia rosmarinus. Next base: position 12,913,399 of record CM072819.1, on the reverse strand, counting down.
AATAAGCGTTGATGACACTTAAAATCACTATGTAGATAGAACATGTAGTTATACTACATCCCCTCTCACATGATAATATTTTATTAATATAATTATATTAATAAGATATTATCATGTGAGAAGGGATGAAATATACATATATGTTCTATAGAATTTTCCGTAGGAGACAGGCAGACGAGTCACCAAGGCGTGCTTAACCGCTACTGGAAGAGGGGAATGAAGTGAGACTACCTAAGAGCTACATTGCATCACGGATTTGTATCATGATTTAAGATTGAAACCTAATAGTACTATGTAGCTATTTTATTTTTTTTGTCTAAACTTTATATATTTGCTCAAAATAATAAACTTCTAATGCTAAAATCTCCTAGATTGGGCTTAATACTTGTATTGGACTGAGCCTAATTGGTGTATTCTCTTAGTACTATATATATGATCTTTGAGAGCTGTAATCTGTAATCTGAAACCCTAGCCTCCTAATAAAATATGTTCTCATTTTCTGCCCGTGGACGTAGCGAACTCATTGTTGATTAACCACTTAAATCTGTGTTTTCTTTACGTTTCTGTTTCTTAATTGCTAATAATCATAATCTGTTACAACAAATTGATATCAGAGCTTGGTCGATTCGATCAGGGTTCTAAATATTTTCACATTGTTAGGATTTTTTGAGTCGATCAAAAATGTCTGCTTTTAACATAAAGGTTGACAAATTCATCTGGAGAAATAGTTTTGGCTTATGGCAGATCAAGATGCGATCTTTGTTGAAGCAGCAGGGTTTGTGGGCGCCACTATCTGAAAAAACGAGAGGTGAAGAAGTAGATGATGGTGAGTGGAATACTGCAAAGGAGAAGGCCCACTCGACAATCATGCTATGTCTATTTGATGATGTTATCATCGAAGTTGCTGATCATGAAACTGTTGTCGGTCTCTGTGAGAAGTTTGAGAGTTTGTACATGACGAAATCTCTAACTGATAAGTTGCTTTTGAAGCAACGTCTGTTCAGGCTGCGTATACAAGAAGGTACCTCTCTCCAGGATCATCTGGATACGTTGAATAAAATTTTGTTTGATTTGCGAAATATTGATGTCAAAGTAGATGATGAGGATACTGCTTTAATTATGTTAGTATCTTTGCCTAAATTGTATAAAAATTTTGTTGAATCTTTTATTACAGGGAAAGATAATTTATCTCTGTAAGATGTTTGATCTATCCTCCACAGCAGAAGAGAAGATCGTCAACAGGCAACTGACTTGATTTTTGGGGGAAAAAAATTGAATTTCATATTTTTCCGTTCTGTTCGAATTTTTTTATAAAAAATTTGGATTTTCGGATATTCGATTTGGATCGGACTTTTTCTCTCTTAAAATCCAGAATTTTTCGGAACGGTTCGTATTAGGCAAAAATCCAAACCGAAATCCGAATCCTCACTCCTAAACACAATTATTTTCTGGTTTAATATTTTAAAATATTCAATATGATTTTGAAATTACTTTATTATTACAAAATATGTTATGGTTCTCATGTGGTTTGATATTTTAAAATATTCACAAATATCATATGATTATAGCGACATAAAAAAACGTGATGTGTACTAACATGACAAAGGACGTGGCCGTCATACTTCTTTTGATGTCATCAGGCGCGCTAGCATCTAGCACTCATCGGTTCCCGTAGGGATAAGACCTCCATGCCCCGTCCATCAGAGTTTTAAAACATAAATTTTGAGCCCCTTGTTTTTTTGATGTTAAGCTTCCCGTCTAGCTTGGGGGTTTACTGCTCAAGGTCTGTTTTCAAAACCTTAGTTTCATGTGTCCATGATTTCGTCATGTAAGATATATGAACAATGTCTTTTTTTTATGTGGTTATTAGATTACGGCTATAAGTTTTTTAAATAACAATGAAGCAATATCCAGGCTCAATGTTTTGAAATATTAGTTATAATACTCACAAGGATAAAAAATCCATCATATTAGAATATCAATATGTTTTAAAATATTAGTTATAATACTCACACGGATAGAAATCTATCATATTAGAATATCAATATATAAGCTTTTAAGATTTTTAAATACTTTCCTTGAATGCTTTCCTGTTTTCATTATACTACGCGGATGTCCATGTTTTCATTGCAGTTGAGGCACGTCCGCTTTAATTTTTTAATTATGATTTAATAATTTTTAATTTGAGTTAATTAATTATAATTATAAATTTAATAAGTTCTAAGTAGAATTTTTTTTTTGTTCTAATTAAAATTCTAACCAATCCATGACTAATTAGTAACTCAATACTAATTTCCAATGCCGAGCAGATCTAGTTTCGGCGATTATAGTCTCATATTGGATTTATAGTTTGTTGGGCTCATTACTTGTACATTATTAATACCTATAGTTGAATCTTCCTTTGTTATTACTCCTTCGTCAATCAAGAGAATTCATTTCTTTTTGGCACGATTATTTAGAAAAATGGTATAAAATGATTAAATTAATAAAAATTAGGTATGTCCTATAATTTTTAAAGAGATAATTATTTTCTAAAAATAAAACAGACATCTTGAATGAGGCGGCTAAAAATGAAAAAACAGTCCATCTTGGTTCTAATCAGGGGCAGATTCAAGCCCTGGCTTCACTATGCAGTCGTCCGGTAAGAATTTATTTTTAGCATATTAGTTTAGTTGTTATTTTAATATTTTATGATTCCCCCACTCTCCCACTAATTAGTTGTACATTTTCCCTTTATTTATATAAATTTTAGAAGATCCTTCTTTTCACCTTTTCCAAAGCTACGAGATTTTCATTTTAAATTCGTTGTCTTCTTCATTTCCCACTTTCTTCTCCCAAAAGTCAAAACAACTTACTTTTATTTTGAAAATTCGAAAACAGTAGCACAGCTGCACAAAAAACTCCATATTGAAGAATCGATCATCATCATAAGTAAGTTTTGTCTTTTTTTTCATAAATACTCTTGCTTTATATAATTTACTGTTTTAAATTTATATTGCTTATATTTCAATTTGTGTTTGTATTTTCAAATGCTATTATCCATTGTTGTCTTTGTTAGATGGAATTGAAGAATTTTTTTAGTGATTTCATTTCTTTGATTATTTAGGTTTATAAAGAATATTATGTTTGATTGTTTTACTGTATTTTTTAAAAATCATTTTAAATTTACTTATTGTTGTTGCAATAGGTTTCTAATGGGTAAGAGAGGAATTGAATTGTACTTCTCAAAAAGTAATATACGATCAGATCCTGTTTCTTCCAATTTTGAGCTTCCTGATAGCATTGAAGATGAAATTGCAAATAATCGAGAATTGGAAATCTCATGTCCAGAATTTCCCCCATTGAAAATGTCGAAGCTTGACAAAGACTCAAACAATATTCATATAGAACGTGATCCAGGTAAACGTAAAATGATTTGGGATTATCCTGTGAACCAAAGAGATGAAATACGTCGACAATATTTGATGCATGGTCCTTATCAAGTTGAGGTAACAAAATCTCAAAGACATGTTGACAAACACGGTAGGAAGTTTCTTGCTTCTTGGTATAATTAGTTTCGTGATTGGTTGGAGTATTCCTTCCGAAAATGTCGCATTTTTTTTCCTTGTTTTCTTTTGGCAAGCCGGGTGTAAAGTTTGGAACAAATGCATTAGTAGTTGATGGTTTCGAGCTTGGAAAAGAGTGAACAATGGAAAAAAATGTGTTTTTCTTGGCCATGAAGGATGTAACCTCTATTCTACACATAAAGTAGCTGTGAAGAGTTGACTTGATTTGATGAACTCATTACAACATATTGGTAGAGTTATCGATAAACCAACATTTGTGTCAGTGGAAAAGAATAGACTACGGATAAAGGTTTCAATTGATGCTGTCAAATTATGTGCTTTTCAGGGAATTGCATTCAGGGGACACGACGAGTGTCTTGACTCTTGCAATTGTGGAAATTTTTTAGAGATTCTAAAGCACATGGCTTCTTACAACGAAGAAGTGGCTTCAGTTGTATTAGAAAATGCTCCAAAAAATGCTGCTTATACCTCTCATACAATTCAGAAAGAGATCTTATCACTTTATGAGAGTAAAATTCAGAAATTCATCCGAGCTGAGATTGGTGATGAAAAGTTTTGCATCATAGTAGATGAATCTCGAGATGAATCCAAAAGAGAACAAATGGCTATTATTCTTAGGTTTGTTGACAAGGATGGGTTTGTTCGAGAAAGGTTTTTTGACATAGTTCATGTAGAAGACACAAAGGCATCAACTTTGAAGAACAAAATAGATGAAGTTCTTTCTTATCATAACCTCAGTGTTCAAAATATTCGAGGTCAGGGATACGATGGTGCTAGTAATATGAGAGGAGAATGGAATGGTTTGCAAGCCCTATTTTCAAATGAGTGCCCATATGTATATTACATTCAACGCTTTTGCTCATCGGTTACAACTAATATTGGTGGCTACATCTCAAAGTGTCATTCCTATTGAGCATTTCTTCTCACAACTTGTTCTTATTATCAATGTAGTTGATTCTTCTTCAAAACGTCATGATCAATTGCAAATTGCACAAGCTATCCAAATTGAAGAATTGATTTCGACCAATAAGCTTGACACTGGAAGGGGTCAAAATCAAATTGGAAGTTTACAACGTCCAGGTGATACACGATGGAGCTCTCATTTGAAATCTATGCACAGCTTACTTAAGATGTTTGATTCTGTTCTTGTAGTACTGGGTGAGATCATAAATGATAAAAGTGCTACTTCTAGAGCTGTAGCTGATAAAGCTTATGATGTGATGATGTCCTTTGAATTCGTATTTGTCATGCACTTTCTTATTGATTTATTGGGAAGAGCAAATGATCTTTGTAGAATGTTGCAGTGCATATCTCAAGATATTGTTAATGCTATGGAAGCAATGTCAAATACGAAAGAAATCATCCAAAATTTTAGGGAAAATGGTTGGGATGAGTTATTTGTAACGGTGAAAAGTTTCTGTGAGCAACGAGATATTGAAATTCCTGACATGAATGGTCCACGTCGATCAAGTAGAGGTCGTTCTCCAAGCAATCCTATGACGTGGGAGCATCATTATAGAATCGACGTATTCAATGGAACAATAGATTGCATATTGCAAGAATTGAGAATCAGATTTAATGAAGATGCAATTGAGTTGTTGAAGCTAAGCTCATCTTTGGATCCAAGACGTGACTATGAATTGTTTGATATTGGTAATATTTGCAAGTTAGTTCATAAGTTCTATCCATCTGATTTTTCAAGTCAAGAAAAGTTGCATCTTAAGTATCGGTTGGAACTTTAAGGACTTGACATTCAAAAATGCACATTTTCGAATGTTGCAACACTTTCTCAATTATGTCAGTATTGTCTAAGGCAGTAAGTCGGCCGATTACTCTCTTGTTGATAGGTTGATTAGACTTATTTTGACTCTTCCGGTTTCTACAAAGAACATCGAACGTGCATTCTCCGCCATGAAAATTGTGAAGTTAAGGTTGCGGAATAAAATGGAAGATGGTTTTTTGTCTAGTTCTCTGATAATGTATATCGAGAAGGAAATTGCTCAAAGCTTTGACATTGATTCAGTTGTAAATGAGTTTGATCTCATGAAAACACGTAGGTCACAATTTAGAATTGGTAAATGAATGTGTGGCGTAGTTTTTGATGTCTAATGTTATTTTGTCTGGTTTGTATCATTTTGAGAAACTTTTGGTATGTTTAATTATAAATAAAGTTTTCTTTTTTGTCTGTTTGTCTTTACTTTAGTTCCATTCTTTGAAACATGACCTTTGATATTTAGGAGAATTTACTTTTTCCCGATCTTATTTTTGATAGTAAAATTGCAAACAAACAAATATTTTGAAATTTGACTCGACTCTTTACTTTTATTTGAAAGAAATCCATTAAATTTTTCGATGGAATCTCGCCCGTGCAGTTTCAGAATCCTGGCTCCGCCCCTGGTTCTAATAAATGATACTCGTATTTGCAATAAAAAACGATTTGGAAACAAAAAATTAGTATGAACATGGAGGACGGGACTGTCCTTTCCCTATATTTCTTGAAAAGTAAAGAAAATGCCGTACAGTCCCATAACATTATTCTAATCTAATTAGTTCTTTACAGACCGGAACTCTCCAGCAGCAACGAATCAATCCGTCATCAATCTTCCCGCCGAACTACAAATACCACCACCTCCGACCTCATCTCCATCACGTGAACTGAAGCATCCGTTGAAAAAGAAAAGAAATTCACACCTCGGCGTGGACAACGTCCTCCTCTCGATCGACGCCCCGCGACATGCTCGACCTCGCCGACGCAGAACAACCCCTCCAAAGCCTACACCCGAGACGCCAAGGCCATGGCAACGACCCCGGCCGACGTCAAGGAGTACCCTGCCTCCTACGTTGTTGTCGACATGCCGGGGGTCACGGCGGAGGACATAAAGGTGCAGCTCGAGGATGACAACGTGCTGGTGGTGAGCGGCGAGCGGAGCAGAGAGAAGAAGGAGGTTGTGAAGTATCTGCGGATGGAGAAGCGCCACGGGAAGTTCATGAGGAAGTTCCCACTGCCGGAGAATGCCGACGTTGACGCCATCTCCGCCGTGTGCCGCGATGGCATGCTGGCGGTAACGGTGCAGAAGCTGCCGTCGCTGGAGCCCAAGAGGCCGAAGATGTGCGGTTTTTTGTTTTGTTGTGAAAGTAATGTGATGTTGGTCTTGTATGTAACGAGTGTGTTTGAAATATTTGTATTAACAACTTCGGTTATTGCTGTTAATAACTGAATTTTATTGAGATGCAAATTTCAGAATATTTTTCAGATTTCTTCAAGATCGCAAGTAATTTTTGGCAATTAAGCAACAACAAAAACAAGACTCCTCAAAATGTGCGATTCGTCCTCCTCGATTAGAATTTGAGGGTATGTATTTCATACAAATTAACTATAAAATAAAATTTGTGAAATTATCTAGAAAAATAAAAATAAAAAATAAAAATTACCAGAACTGAAGTTTACTCAGCGGGAAGTAAATGTATGATATTTTTCTTCACCCGTGATCAAAAGAAACTAGTTCTCTTTGGTTAATTTACAATTTATTCCCCCTAAAAAATGCAATTGCGTCTCACAAGAGGCATATTTCAGTGAGTCTGGCTCTAGCCTTTACAAATTATGTGCTAATCAAAATATCAAAAATCAAGAATGTGAAAATAATTATTAGACGCTGACTAGTTTATCGTAGCAACCCAAAATCCAGTATTTCTTTCTCGCTACACCAAAAAACAATGGGAGCTACAATTAGTAATTTAGTTCATGTTTTATTATTTTCTGTGGAGTTCAGAATTTGGGACTCAATCCTAATGTTGCCCTCGTTTTAGAAAATAAAAGTTAAAAGAGTAATAAGTCACAAATCTAAACGTGATATGTAGACTAGGGTCTGCAAAACTCTGCTTTAAGAAAAATATATGGAGTAATTTTTGTAGCAATTACTTACTATTATGTTGCAAACAGCAGCTACAATAAAAATTTGAACATTCTGCCTTTAGAAAAATAGTTAAAACGGATACATTTAAAATTTGGATAGGAAAAGGTTCAAAGAAAAATCTAAACAATGATAAAAATTTGAGGAAAGTGAATTAAACAATTGGTCCAACATCTACCAAAAAATAATGACAAAAACTTGGGTGAACCATGCGCTCACCTAAATATATATTAATTATATATTATATATTAATTATAGTGAATAGGAATAATTATATTTTAATAATTTAAAATTAAAATTTTTTAACTTTTAATTATAATTTATTAATTTATAATTAGGATTTGTTAAATCAAAATTAAAGTATATTATTCAAAATTAGGATTTATTAATTGATAATTAGAGTTTATTATTCAAATTAAGGTATATTAATTCATAACTAAAATTTATTAATTTAATTTATTAATTCACGATTAGAATTTATTAATTTAAAATTATTACTTATTACTTCATCCGTCTCGCTTAAAGTGTCTCATTTCTTTTGGACACGGGTATTTAGGAGAAATGTATAAAGTAGTTAAAGTATTAAAAAGTGGATAAAGTCCACACTTGGGATAATTATTTCCTAAAACGAAATGAGACATTTGTAATGGGACAACCCAAAAAGGAAAGTGAAACATTTTAAATGTGATGATTGAGTAATTCACAATTATAATTTATTAATTTATAATTATAATTTATTAATTTAATTATTTTTTATTAAAATAATTTAATAATAATTAATCAAGTAATTAATTAAAAAAATAATTAAGGTGGTCTCACCGCCCAGCCCCCACGGGAGACCACCCAAAAATAATTTGATAGAATGCCAGGCTGGCACCATTTTCAGACATGGGAAGTAAAAAGAAACAACAAAAAAAAAGGGAGGAGAAAACTATCTAATTTTCGAAATCCTAAATGTCGCCACGTCAGCGAGCAGGCACATTCTATAACATATCCGTGCTACCAGAAAGGCCGAGAGAAACTCTGCTTTCTCCCTCTAGAAACTTCTCTAATTTTCCAAAACCATCATATAAATTTCTACCACAAGTTACACATTCACCACCATTCTCATCATCATTGCAAACAGTAATCTACAAACTTTCACGGCTCAAATAGAAATACACCAAAAAAAAGTGCTGCAGTATTAGAAGTGAAAGAAACAAATGGATTTCAGGCTGATGGGATTAGACGCTCCCCTCCTCCACACAATGCACCACATGCTCGACGCCGACGACGCGAAATTGGGCGGCGGCCCCACCCGGACCTACTTCCGCGATGCCAAGGCGATGGCGGCGACGCCGGCGGACGTGAAGGAATACCCCAGCTCCTACGTGTTCGTGATCGACATGCCGGGACTCAAGTCCGGTGACATCAAGGTGCAGGTGGAGGAGGACAACGTGCTCAACATCAGCGGCGAGCGGAAGAGGGAGGAGGAGGAGGAAGGGGCCAAGTACGTGAGGATGGAGCGGAGGATCGGGAAATTCATGCGGAAATTCGGGCTGCCGGAGAATGCCAACACGGATAAGATCACGGCAGTTTGCCAGGATGGCGTGCTGACCGTAACGGTGGAGAAGTTGCCGCCACCGGAGCCGAAGAAGCCCAAGACTATAGAGGTTAAGATTGCGTGATAGGATCTTTGGCGTTGGAGGCGTCGAAACCAAGAATAGGAGTTAGTGTCAAGTGATGTTTTCTGCTGATATTGTAGAATAATTCGATCACATTGTTGGAAAATCTGCACGACAGTGTCATGCGATTTCTGGCTATTTATTGGATTTGGTCAGTTTGAGTTTGGATTTCACCTTGTTGCTGCAATGGCTCTATTTTTCATTTTCTTTTTCTTTTTTCTTTCTTTGGTGACTAGTGGATAATCTATGTATCCTCTCTACTTGATGAGATATGAATTCGTGATGCAGTGTCATTTTCAGAATTCCAAAAAGAAAATCTATGATCTTGAACTTTAGAATTGCGCAAAAAGACAAAGAAAAACGCATGCAAATTGAATATCAGAAGTTTGGGGTAACTTAAATACCCTGTGGTAATGCTGCTGGAGAATTTAAACCAATTTAAGAAGCTTGGCTACAAAGAAGTTGAGAGGTTTCCGAGTTGTATGCTTCTTCCGACGGTCTTCTCGATTTTCTTTCCTAACGAATAAAGAGATGAAAAAACCTTCTTTATCTTCTATCAGATCCGTTCGCAACAGATGTTCAGCTGTCAAAAAAAAAAGAAAATTAAATTAAGCGTTGCTTAAGAGTAGAAGTATTGCACAGAGAGAGAGAGAGAGAGAGAGAGAGAGGGAACTCACAGCCATCAAACGTGGGGAGACCGCGGCGAGGCCATTGAGGGAAGGGTGTCGCGAGTTGGAAGCCTCGAGATGATGCGAGATGCAGAACAGAGTTGACGACATCTTCGTCCTCAATTTGATGTATCGAACATGTGCTGTAAACAATTCTCTCCACTGCTGGGACTGTACTCAAAATTCAATAACACCAATAATATAATAATTGCCACTTTTGCCACACTAATATATTGCAATGTGTAGATAGGAAGAATGATCGAAACACGTTGATGGCCTTACAAGACAAAGCATGCTCGAGGACCCTCTTCTGGAAAGCCGCAAGCCGGCGAAGCCGTGTCGCATCGACAAAAGCAGACTGGTCTGGTAAAAGAAATCAAGAAAGAGATTATGACATTATATCCTGTGGGGAGCTACAAAATATGGAATTTCTACAGTTATGAGACCTAAAAAGGCACCTGCACTATGTGATGGAAGAAGATGATCTAATCTCTCAAGAGCAGTCCCAGATCCAGAGCATGACGGATCCAAAAGTATAGCCCGAATCTGCAAACAGAAACCAGTTATATATTTGAAAAAAATTATATCTAAAAAAATAATATTTCAAGATTACCTTGGAATGTGAGGGATGAGTAGGATCAAGGTTTAAGAAGTCTCCATGCTGAACTTTCACATCTATTTGTAGTTAAGTTAAAGCTACAATTAGCAATAATTAACTGTCAATATGTTACATGGAGCAGAAATTGATACTGATCTTGCTAAAGCAGATAGCTGGAGGGAAATCAAGTAGTACAAAGGATACTTGTTGCGCCAGCAAGTTTGACATTATTTTTCAAGCGCTCGAGTCTTTCCTTGTTGAGTTCGCAAGCTATGATCTTGCCCTTGCCCTTCATGAGAGCAGCGAGGTGGACAGTTTTGTTCCCAGGAGCTGCACAAGCATCGATAACCTTCACGGAAGCGGATTTGTGTAGTTAGTAAGTGTTGGAGTACGCACATAGATGAGGGTATTTTGAGAAGCATACCTCCCATCCAGGTTTAGGATCAAGAGCTACAGCGGGCATGGAGCTAGCTTTACCCTGAAAATGATAGACTTTCATAGTGCTGTTTCGCGATAGATTATCTATTTTCTACAGGAAATTCACAACAGAAAATAGGGCTTTGCTTTAGAGATTCTGAAAGTTAATACCTGCAGGAAAACACTTCCATTTTTTACTAGAGGATGATTGTGTAAATCAGCACCTGGTGGGAGGATCAGTAAATCTGGGACTGTGTCATCCTCCTGGACCTGGACGATAGAGCAACAATCAAAGAAAAACTTCATAACTAACAAAATAATTATATTTATATGCTCCTAAACTTTGGAAATCTTGTGTGATAATTATCTCCATTTTTCTCTATTGTCCGTTTTTGTATGCAATTAGGCCATCTTTGGTAGCCTTGTTTGGAGCAGATTAGGTAGGTTAGATTCCACTGTAGCGTTTGGTTTTGTAACTCACGGTTGAGCCCAGATTTGTATCCCATCTGCACAGTAAATGAAGCTAGCGACCGCTACGTACCTCATTTTTTGCCCTCTGAGCTGGTTAAAAATGAGGCTAGCGACCGCTAGGTAGCTAGCGGTCGCTAGCCTCATTTTTATTTTATTTTTATTTTTCGTAATCTATATTTATAACTAATGTACCAAACAACAAGGTTGGCTATCTATATTTTTATATCTATACCACTACCAAACGAGGCCTTAGTGTTGCCACTATCTTTACAGATTCCCCAACCGTTTCACCCTATCCATCCTTGCCAAAGGGCCGCAATTACTTTTGTTTATGTGAAATTCTATTGCTTAACACTATTTTCTTAATTGGCAGGCCAAGAAAACAGAGGCCCTGCACAGCTCATGAAGGCATGCCGTATATGAGTGGAATTGGACAGCAGAGTGAGTTCATCTCACCAGTTTAAAGAGCATACCATATACTGCTGTCCTAATTCTCTTATGGCAGATTCAGTGTCGGTCTTTAAAGTATTTACTCGAACATAACGAGGTTTCTGTAGTTCTGCAGAAAATCAGACAGTAGGAATTAATGTAGGATTTTCACATATCTTGGATAATGTCTCTTTCAAAAATACAGCAGGCTGAATACAGTGTAGCAAGAAATACACACCAGAAGTTTTATCAAGAGACATCAAGTCTTTTACATTTTTCAGTCCCTTGCGCCTTAAAATCAGTGACAGAGCTGATTGCAATGCATCCTTTTTCGACATCAGATGCTTCTCAGCATCACCAGTTAACAATTTTTTCTGGAAAAAGATATTCAGGAAGATGATAATAAATCAATACCGTGTGGATGCAATAAAGCAAGAGGAGTACAGATATTTTACGACTGATTGATTGAGGCATACAGGCATAAACAGATCAACCTCAATACTATGATATCAAAACTGCATAAACTGGTCAACTGAGCCAAAAGAAGTGACAAATAGTTTACCTGTCCAAAAGTAAATCATACATAATGATATACAATAGCTCGTTCTGCTTCTGTGGAACAAAAGCAAGAGTATTTAACAAAAAATCAAAAGCATTGCAAAAAATACATAACAGGAAATGCATTTGAAGCTTTTCTCGTAATCACATTAATATATGTTCTAGTAGTTGTACCTTCCACTTGGAACTTACAACATCTGCCTCATCCATAACCTCTTTAATAACCGAGAGATCTACAAATCACAAAAACTGAGGCTTAACTTCTCAGCTTGTCTAGCCGATCTCAAAAGCCAGTGCTTCTAATTAATTTTCAGGACTCACACAACTTGATATCTACAGCATTACATGTCATATCAACAAGCATAAAGTCTAAACAACTAAAATTGAGCTTAATAACAGCTCATAATCTAGAGCATTTCATGTCATATCAACAAGCATAGTTTAACCAGCTCGAATTGAGTGTGATCACAATTCACAACTTGATAATCTACAGCATCAGATGTCATATCCAAAATACGAAGTCTGACCAACTCAAATTAAGCTTAAGCCCAACAAGATAATCTACAGCATTACTGTCATATCAACAAAAACAAAGTCCGACCTAAGCATAATCCAACTTGATTATCTGCGGCGTTAGATGTCAGATCTACAATATGAAGTCTATCCAACTTAATTGAGCTTAACCACAACATGATAACATACATATTTACTATCATGTCAACAACTAAAAAGTCTAACCAGCTCCAAATTGAACTTAACCCTGCATACAGCATTGATATCATGTCAACAGACACGAAGCCTATACAGCTCCAATTGGGCTTAATCGCAACGTGATAATCTACATGATTACAAATCATAGCAACAAATTCGATGTTCGACCACCTCATTCGACATCGACTCATTAGCTTAATACATTCACTGCACTGAAAGGAACTTAGTGGTTTATTCTGTCCAGTTGTTATTATAATTTCAAAACTGAACATTGAGCTTCAGTAATTGCACGAATAAGTTGAACGAGTGCTGCTAACATACGCTTGAGAGTTTCACAGACCAGAGCAAAAGTAGCCTTCTTATTTCTGACGGAAGGGCTATAAACGAGCGACTTAATTGAGCCGACAGCTCGCCGCCGAGCATCGCCCTGAAGCGCGCTGCGCAACACCTTAGCTGCTTCCCTCCGGGCGAAGTAAGCCGAGCGTTCGGCGTTGCTCTTCCGCTTCGCCTCCGGCTTCCGCTCCTTCCCCGCCGGCGTGTTGGCAGTATCCGTCTTCCTCCACGCCATGGCTCTCGGTTTGATTTAGTCGGGGTTTAGGGTTTTGTTTTTGCGAAAATTGCTATTTCAGAATTATTGGGAAGTTAGCGATTTGAGTTCGCGCTTATTTTATTTTATACGGTATCATACGAGGTGGATGCAACATATTTAACAGGTGGAGCCACGTAATATTGCTAATTACATTATGCAATTGGCAGTGGAATAAAATGGGTTAACATCGAATATTTCCACCATTCGATAAATAAAATTAAATAAAGTATACAAGTGTTTGCTATTTATTTTAACATTGTAATTATACGAGTGTAATTATATAAAATAATAAGCAATGTTGTAATCTATAGAGATTGTAATATTATAACTGACTATTATTCTCATAGTAATTTTCTATCTAGACTAAAAATTTAGAGTTGATTAATTAACTACTAACACGCAATTTAAATAAAATAACTAACCAAAGAACTCGAGATTAAATCAGATAAAAAAATATAATATAGTTTCGGCTTCAACAAATTCCAACAATCAAACCAAATTAGATCAATTAACCAATTACAGATTCAATTCTTCCTAAAACAATAACAAAATAGCTTAAACCTACTTTCAAATAAATCGTTGATTACATACAAGACTATTATGTCCAGATGATTACTTAAACATGCAACTCCAAACATAACGATAAGATATAAGTCAACACCCAAATCTCAAGACCTCTCGGCTAATATTGAAAAATATGTATATGTTCTCAATCAAGTATTAGTTGTAATCTCTTGATATCAAACCAACATAATAAATCATGCAGAATTGATAGTTAAGAAATTAAGCAAACTATAAATCCAAGAACATAAAAAGAAAGAAAAGAACTAAATTAATTAATTCAAATAGTGTTCAATAAGTATCATATGTCTACTCTCTAACCCTAGGATAATAGGGTACTATCCAAACATAATGAAAGAAACTAACAAACTAAAAATCAAAACAAATGAAAATCATCAGACAAAATCGTAGAAGAATTCGCAGGTCTCGTTATCTTCAATCCTTGATCTTCTTCTCTCTAATCTTGTATCCAGTGAATAAAAATCTGAAATAAAAGTGACACAAGTTATTTTGCAGAGTTTTTTTATGGTATTTATATCGTAATAGTAAAATCACACTAGATTTTCTAAATAGACTCAAAACATGGTAAAAATCCAAAATCTCATCTTTCACACGCGACCACGGGCACGAGACCATGCGGCGGGCGACTGACCACGCGAGACTCGGCATCATACGCGGTAACTGGCACAAGGCCACATGCTCATGTGTCCCTTGCGCAGATGCGCAGCCATGGCATACGGTCATTCGCGTGCTCCTCGGCTTCGCGTAATGATTTTTTTTTTGGCTCGTTTTTCTTCACCGGATGTCCGATTTTAGATCCGTTTACAATATATGACTCACAACGAGAGAAATTACACTAACATCGAGTCCAATTTTACGAAATTAAATCCAAAAATAAACTGCAATAACTCATAAAAGATCCATAAGTATTAAGTTTTACATGCTACACCAAAGTCACTACAAACGCATGCAACAAACACATATTTCTCTATAAAATATGCTAGAGAATGATGAAAAATATGTATTTGTCAACAAGTGATAAACTAATATATTTTGTAACGAAAAATGTCAAATTGACTCGTTGCATCAGACTAATACTCGTTCTAATATTAAGATTGTGTGTGATCTACAGACCTAAAAATAAGTTCCAAGTAGAAATGGTCTTCTACATTGACAACCCAAATTGCCTACGGACGTTGAATTCAGTCTCTTACTTCTGGGGACTACGAGTCAAGTAAACATAAAAAAACAAACACAAGTAATGTTTTTTCTTGAGTTCCCATGCATAATAAAGCACTTGAGTCTTGTGGAATTGGTCGTATTGAGAGCATTGGGCTAAAGAGTTGCAACTTCGTCTTTGCCACACACAAGACTATTTATACATAATGAATATATTATAAATTTACTCAATGTATGATGGATATTGAAGGGGTGGATTTTTTTAATTAAAGGTTGTTAGGAAAAGAACAATCATTTTAAATTACTTAAAACTTGTGAATCTACATTCTGAATTCATTTTCTCGACATTCTTGGAATCTTGGCTATAGCAGTAACACGTTTATTATTATTTCGTAACTTAATGTTACTTAATTTGGTAGTTGAATAACTTGGATAATATATTTAATCATAAAACTATCACTTTGTGGAAAATTTTACTTTTTATCTAGAAGAGTTTAATTTAATATTGGCAAAAGGTTTGGCATCACAGAAAATCAACTATATATCCTAAAAAATAAGTCAATCACAACTACTACTAATTGCTATTATAATATGTCAATCTAGGCACCTCTTTTTCCTAGCAAATTCCGAAATAGTACAATAATCTAAATTTACTGAACTGTTATGGATTCTACCTGTTATTTGTTAGTGTGTATAAGAACTTAATCAATAAATATGGATATTCAACAAACTAAATTATTTTATAAAAACTAGTTATAATATATAGTAATCGAGATTATGGTTATTTATTTTATTATTTTTAATTATATTTTATTTATTTTATTGATGACATATTTTAAACCGGACATCATCAACAAACACGTATCATGTATTCTCTTTGTTCTTTTTTAAGTGTCCATCTACTATCAAATTGCACAGATAAAAAAAATAGATAAATTTATATTTGTAAACTCATTAATTATCATGATAAATGCATTTATACAACTAATTATCTATTCCAAAAGTATTAAATAAGGGTTAATATGAAATATATTATAATTTCTCTCAAACTATTAACTATGACACTTATTAAAAAATAAAAAATAAATGATAATAGGACACTTGAAAAAGAATAAAGAACTGAGGGAGTATCATTTATTAAACAAAGTGAAAGAAGTACAATATTATACTAAGAGCACCTCCAACAATACCTCCCAAATTCGGGTTTTCTTGACATCATCATGCATACATCATCATATTCCTTCTCCTATTTTCACCCCAACAATACCTTCTCAAACTCGGGTTTTACTTGACATCATTATGGACCCACTTTTCACTCACTTTCAACTCATTCATTATCTATTCACAATTTTATTTAAATTTTATATTTATTATTCTAACTTGATAAAATTAATTTTAATATTATTTAAAATTAATATCAAATAACTTAATTATTATATAAATATTAGTACATATTAAAATTGCACAATAAAATGGAAACTTTTAAAAAGAACTTATACGATATAAAAGACAATTTAAATCTAACAAATTAAAATACAACATACAAAATAAACTAATACTAAACCTAATTAATACATTTTACTCTTCGTCCGCTTCCCACTTTGCTTGATTTGGGCGCAATACTTAAGATGAAGTCATAGTTGGGTTTCGCCATCTTCAAGTATCTTGCATGAGAATTTTATGCTCTTTACCTTCTGCTTTTGCCTCAATTGCCTTCGCCACTATCATTGTTGCAATTGCTCTTGCGTTGATCGCATCGACCACCTCTTCGCTTCACCTGTTGATTTTTCTTTTCCTTTCGCCGCCTTCCTCTTCGCCGCCTTATTTCCAATTGACGAGTGTGGGTTGTTTCATCACCATTTTCATCTTGGTTGGAAGCGAGGTAGGCACCGATGCGTAAGACTTGCCCTTTTGTGTTGCTCGAATCTCACTGTCTTGATGAGCGAATTTGGACATTCTTTGAGCAAATTTCATACTCCGATATGTCTCGAAACCGCGCGTGTTCCGTGAGTCTCTTTATATTCATCTTGTGCCTTTTGAATTATGTCGACTTCACTTGCACCGCCACATCTCTGCTGCTCCTACATGAACTAAACCATTTAGTTTCCTTTGCAAGTTTGTAAAAAATGTTTTGAGCGAGGAAGATGATCTCTCGAGTTCTCGCCGGCGACCCTTGTTGTAGGCATTAGTAATTCTCTCCCACATTTGATCTATCTTTTGATCATTTCCGACGATCGAATCAATGCTAATATCGATCCAACACCTTGTAAGATGTTCGCACTCTTTCTCCGAGTACAAAATCTTCTTATACTTCGTATCATTGTTCTCTTCATCGGATTGTTGATCGAAGTTCGATTTATGGCCTCGAGACCTCATGGAGAAGAAAAATTTTGGAAAGACGATGCTCTTCCCAAGTAGGCGTTTCTTGGTCGGTGCTTCCTCCATCTATGCTGGTCTTTCTTGATGAGTCAGAAGATGGAGCTCGAACTTGGTAGTGATAGCCTGGATGGAAATTGGATGGATAGCTTGGAACATTCACTGGATATGTAGGATACCGTTGAGGACGAAAGTTGGAATTTTGAGAATCGAAGTTGGATTTTGACAATAAAAGTTGATTTTGCAATTGAAGTTGGGATTTTGTGGAAAGTTGGGATTTTGTTGACGAAAGTTGGAATTTTGAGAAAGAAAGTTGGGATTTTGAGGATTAGAGTTGGACATTTGAGAAGCAGAATTAGATCCAAAATATCCAGAATTTGACCAATTTGAGAAATCGTTATTCATTCTGATAATAGGAAAATGTTTAGGAGAAGAACAAATATTAATGTAAATGGAGAAGAAAATATAAAAGTTGGTAGGAATAATGTTGTTTAGTGATTTATATTTATAAGCATATTTTTATCCGTTGATCAACGGTCATATTTTTATCCGTTGATCAACGGTCATATATTTGTCCGTTGAGTTAAGGTACAAATTAAATTAAATTTAAATTAAATTAAAGTTATTCGTTGGGTGGGTTGGCCGGGGGGTCAGTGGGTTGGTCATGGGTAGGGGGTTGGCAGGGAGGGTTGGCAAGGGTTGGTCAGGGGGGGAGGGGTTGGCCATGACCCTCCCCGCGGCCAACCCCACCCCCCCCCTGCCAACCCCACCCCGGCTGCCAACCCCACCCCCGAGGCCAACCCTCCCCATGCCAACCCCACCCCCCTGCCAACCCCACCCCCAACCCAACCCCCACACCAACCCTCCTCACGGCCAACCCACCCCTATGGCCAACCCCACCTCACCGGCCAACCCCACTCCACGGCCAACCACACCCCACGGCCAACCCCACTCCCAATACAAAATAAAAGTGAAAATACATAAATATAAATAAAAGTGAAAACAGAAAAATAATAAAAAATCAAACGGTCCACATTTTGACTTGCCTTCTGGGAGGTGGTCCATATTTTCTCTCATCTCTCCTCCCACTACCTTCCCACTACCTTCTCACTCCACCTCCTCCAACGATAGTTAATGAGGATGCATCCCCAATGCCTCCTTGCATTGGAGATGCTCTAATATAATGGTTAGACGCCGGTTTAAAATCTTAATTTCCGTGTGACTTTTCTAATTTGTACAAAACTAAAGTGGTATTTTTCGTAATACAGTACTGATTTGATTGGTTTTTTAGTACTGTGGTAAATTGTGATTGGTTCACGATAAGAACGAGCCGAAATACACGTACTCCGTAATTGTAATTCACGCATGACCTCGTTAGCTAAAACTAGAGTACCTTATTATAGAAATATGATTTAAGTACTTTTGTGTCTTTTCTAATACAGGAAACTAATAATATTTGAAAATATGTGTTTAATTTTCTTTAAAATGATTATATTATTTTTTTGAATAATAAAGATGTAGTAGGAGATTTATTACTGTAAGTTCATGGAATCATTATTTTGCAACTATATACATGTATAATTGCATTTATGTTATAAAAATTTGCGAATGTCCAAGATTTACACGCATAAAAGTTAGGCAAAAACTTGTGTACGCACGACCGTGTGGTGCGCGCACACAGTTTTTGACTTTTTTTTATTTTATTTTATTATTTAATGTTATGTTTTTGTTTTATGACAAAAACTTATATTAAATATAGCAATTAAGGATAATTAGATTTTTTAATTATAATTTATTAATTCATAATTATGATTTATTAATTAACAATTATGGTTTATTAATTCAAAGTTAGGGTTTATTAATTCAAAGTTAGGGTTTATTATTCAAAATTAGGGTTTATTATTTTCAATTAGGGTTTATTAATTCACAATTAGGATTTATTATTCAAAATTAGGGTTTATTAATTCCAAATAGTGTTTATTAATTCAAAATTAGGGTTTATTAATTCAAAGTTATGGTTTATTATTCAAAATTAGGGTTTATTATTTTCAATTAGGGTTTATTAATTCAAAATTAGGATTTATTATTCAAAATTAGGGTTTATTAATTCCAATTAGGGTTTATTAATTCAAAATTAGGGTTTATTAATTCATAATTAGAGTTTATTATTCAAAATTAGATTTTATTAATTCAAAATTAAGATATATTAATTTAAAATTATATTAATTAATTTACAATTAAAGTTTATTAAATTAATTAATTTTAATTAGAATTAATTTAATTAATTAATTAATTAAGATTAATTAACTACTTAATTAAGATTGATTAACTAATTAATTAATTAGGTGGTCTCACTGTGCGCGGGCGCGCACAGGAGACCACCTCTAAAAGTTATTGTATTAGTTGTATTTTTCTGTTTCCGATCGAAAATTAATCACAAAGTCTTTTAATAAACTATTATGTTTTGAGGTGATCTCTTGTATATTCATTCGTATATGTGGACTGTGATATTTTTTTTTCAATATAAATGGTATTTGATACTTTTTTCAATGTAAAAGATATTTGATATTTTTCTTTAATATAAATAATATTTTTCTTTATAACAAATGATATTTTTTTCCGTTCACACGGTGCAGACGGATGTACATGAACTTTGTGTTATGTTATTCCGACCTGACCACAGTGTGAAAATCAAGGTTGAAAGAAACCACATTAAATATTTGTTATAATTGTAGAAATTATTTCTTAAAAGTTTGTCAAACCGAACAATTTGGGCGAGCTGAATAGAGATGGCAATGGATCTTGATCCGGTCCGCATCCATTTTTCGAGATCCGGATCTTGAAAAATAGGATCCAACGGATCTCGGACCGGATCCGGACCATTCCTTTAAAATTGGATCCGGATCCGGATCTTGATTTCGAGATCCGATTCGGTCCGATCCGACCCATGGATCCATATATATATAATTTTTATTTTATTTATAAGTATATTATATTGTTTTTCTTTCTAGTCGAAATTGGATAAACTAGGTTATAAAATTGGAAGGTAGGTCAATAACATTAGAAAATTATACATTGAATTTGAAAGAAAAAAAAAGAATTGGATATGAGTGGTCTATTTGCTAAGATATGTATGCTACTTCTATTCTTATTATAATATTATTTGATGTCATGAAAATAAAAGTAAATTTATAACTAACATCTTTTTATATAATGATGATTGTAGAAATTCGAGATAATTATTATAGTGTTACTGTATATTTAAATTATCATTATGGTTTTACTGTGAATTATAGTTGATTGATGATTTATTTTAGAAGATAAAATAAATGGATCGGGGTCTAGACCCTGGATCCTGCGGATCTCATGGATCTGGGTCTGGATCTAAGTTTTTTGGATCCAATGGATCTGGACCGGATCCGGATCCAAGCAAAAAAAATCGAATCTGGATCTGGACCTAACAAGATCCGGTCCATTGCCATCTCTAGCTGGGAACTTAAGCACCATCCTATCCAATTTTCTAAAACTTTATAGTATTTTTTTTTAAAATCGATTTAACACCATAGCTAGAAAATTCAACATTAACTCCTCTAAAATTATATTTTTGCACATGCCACAAGACTGCACCCGATCCCAACCCTTCCACACGGGATTTAGTATTGCTTTTTCTTTTAGAATTTTCATAATCTCGCCCCTCATCTCCCCTCGCCCCACAAATCTCATCTCAACTCGTAATTTCACATTTTAGCATACATAAATGAGAATTTGAATCTTTTATTGTATTTTAACGTGACATCTTCTATTGCATTCATGGATAATGATAAAACTATAAATGTTTAGGATTCACGGTTTATATAAGAAAAATATATTTCCTCCGTTCTTTTTAAGTGTCCTATTAACATTTTTCTTGTTTTTATTAAGTGTATAGTTCATGAATTGAGAGTAAAATTATGATATAATTCTTATTTATCCTTATTAAATACTATTGAAATTTGATAATAGTTGTATGAACGTATTTATCATGATAATTAATGAGGTTCTAAATGTAAATTTACTTACTTTCTTAATTTGTGCTATTTGACAACAATCGATACTTAAAAAGAATATAGAGAGTATATCCTAAGAATTAACAATCCTAAGCGAACAATAAATGCTACATATTACATATTTATCTCATCTGAACAATAGGACTTGATCTAAGCACCAATTGATACCCTTCATACGAAATTCTCTATCCTACAAAGGTGTTTCATTTTGTGTTTCAATCATTGAATTTACATATCATCAATAAAATGGTTAATTAAAGTAGAGAATCTCCACTGCTGCTCCATTCCTAGTCTCAAATCGTTTGTATACACAGTAGTATGTGTAAATAAACGATAAGTGGTAACGACGCAAGTCGTGTGAAAGGAGGGTTCTCGGTGTAAGCACGAGACCACAAGCATAGTTCCCACGACGAATCGAAAAATCTACGCAGAAAGGTCATCCATGACATGTCCCATTTTACACTTCGCACCAATCAACCTCATCTTTATGTTAGGCAGTACCTCCTTCGGGGTCGGAGGTGGCCCCCCTCACAGAATATGAGTTCCTCATTAACAGTTACGAATTCCACCATTTTTTGGTGTTCAATCTGCATTCGTATTCAATTATTTGAGTTTTACTAGTTTTTTCTTCATTTTTAATTTTACGTGTTTTAGTTTAGATTTGTAATTATTAATTTTGAATAGTTATATCCAATTAGAAAATATAGTTGTTTTTTTAACATTTAATTTCATTTTTTAAGTTAATATTTGATTGTTATGGTTGATTACTCCATAGTACAGATATATCCTTTCAAGCTTCAAATTGTAGTAATAAACTAGAGTTTATTATTTTACAATAATTATTCCCTTCGTCCAAATAAATGTCTCATTTCTTTTATGCACAAATATTTATGAGAATTGTATAAAGTAGTTAAAGAGATAAAAAATAAATGTAACTCATACTTTCGAAGGGATAATTATTTCTTAAATGGGAAGGTCACATTTATAATGGAACAATCTAAAAAGAAAAGTACGACATTTTAAATGGAACGAATGAGGTACTATTTTTAAAACAAATATTATTAAAGTTAGTAAATTTAATATGAGACACGAGCGGTACATATAAATGTTATGGCAGAGAATATGAACCAACCAATGCTTTCCAAATTAAACTTATGGAATAATTTTTCTAATATAATTTCCATATTATTACAGAGAAGCCAAAGTTTATCCAAACGTACTTCCAATGACAAGGGCAGATATTTCTCATCACAAGACCAAAATCATAATAACAAAGACAACCAGTAGGGCCCAATTCATTACCTTAGCCACCACTACTTACTACTCTCCAGGTCTCAAGCAGCATCTAAGAAACTTCTCTCCCCATAGCAAGAAGCTCACCAAACACACACACACACACACACACACACACACTTATATTATATATCTAATGCCACACACACAGTCGATGATCATGGCTGAAAACTACCACAACACAAACATTTCCGGCGCCTCTTTCGGCTCTGAGGACTCCTCGGCCCTCGCTCGTGGCCACGGCCACGAGCCGGATCGAGGCCTCGGATTTTTCAAACTTTGACGACTGGTTTGATGGTGTGCCATGGATTTTCCTCATTTTCTAATCTATTGAATTATATACCTAACGAGCTGGAGGTCGAATCCGGTGATACTAGCAACACGAGTAGCTTCTCCGAGGGAGTATGATCAACGGTGAGCAAATTAAGCAAAATTTTCATAACACAAATTCACAATGCTGTTTGATTGTTTTTATAGTAATGTTTTGTGTCATTCATTAATATCAGGAGAGAGTGGGAGAGAAAGAGAGAGGAGAGGATCAGAGAAAGTTGCTTTCAAGACTAAATCAGAAATTGAGATATTGAATGATGGATACAAGTGGAGAAAGTATGGCAAAAAGATGGTGAAAAATAGCCCAAATCCAAGGTATATATACATACATAGTAGTTTGATTATGTTACATGTAAAAAAATCGTAGATCGAAGTATTAAATATGTAGATATTTATTTAATATCTACAAAAAAATCCGACACTTAATTATTGTGATGCAATATTCAATAGGAATTACTACAAATGCTCGGTGGAAGGATGTCTGGTGAAAAAGAGAGTAGAGAGAGACAAAGAAGATCGACGATATGTTGTGACAACCTATGAGGGAATCCATAACCATGAAGGTCCAATAATCTAGGATTACATCAATAAATTTCATATTTGATTTCATGAAATTAATATGTTGAATTCAAGTTTAGAATATTTTTTAAGCTTGATTACCTGCTGAAATAGATGCCAGCGTAAGATAGACAGAAGCAGGATATTTTGCTTTTTTCTTTTTTTTTCCTAGCATTATACTTGGATTTCTTGTTCATCGACTTGTACTTGTTACGTTCAAGGTGCGACAAGCTCGAACTATTTCAGTGCTTGTTTAACATGCGATAGAATTGTATTCGTAAAATAAATAAATAAAGGCTTTTTTTTTCAAATTTACGAGTAGCTTTTCGGTAAGTCATCTTGCTCTATTTAATATTTATGCTATTAATTTGTGTGTGTACTATACGTTTATAGTGGTGGAACAATAAATAATGTAGTGTTTTGAATAAAATAAGCCAGAACTAATTGTTGGTTATCAACAGATTAAAATGTATCCGTTTACTCGAATAGTCAAATGTCAATTGTATTGCCTTTCGGGGCGGAATGAAAGCTGGCGTTCTACGTGGCTACATAGACTTCACAAGACTAGCAAAGAAAGTCTACCCACATATAGTTTACCACACTTTGATTGACACCTCAAATTTCATCACCAATTTCAATTTATCCACCCACGGTCAAGAGGGGTAATCGAGTAGAACAGAATCGTCACTCTCGTACATTCAAGTTTAATTCGTTTTTAATGAGTCAAGCTTAATCCCGAGCTTTATTTATCAATATTTTAAAATTTATAAGCTTAATGAAGCCTATACAAATTTTAAAAATTTAAATCTACAATTAAAATGCTAAATGTTTTATGTCAAAGTAATTATTTATCCATGATAATATAATATATTTAATAAAAGCATTATTCTTATAAAAAATAGAGTTATTAGAGATTTAATTCAATTATTATTAAAAAAATGTGAAAAGTATTAGTTATATCTAGTTAATAACAACTTTATTATTTTAAGCTAAATTATTTAACGAGGTTGTTTACGAGGTAACAAGTCAAATACAAATAAACTCAAGTTTAACTCGTTTCAGTTAATGAGTATGACTGAATAAACACGAACGAGCTTTTATTAAGTCGAGATCCAAATACCTCGGTTCATTTATAACACTACAAGTCACGAACACTGAATGCAAATATCTCAAAAAGGGGAAAGAATTTACAATTTAAACCATTTCTAATGTGAAGTATGCATTTATTTTCCTAATTTTAGCGAAGCAGAACCAAGATTACAACCGACAAAAAAGAAGTTACCATGCGTATTATCAAAGTTTTTTTAAAAAAATTTATGAAAATTATTCCTAACCATTATCTTTGGTGTAATAACTTACAAACTACACAGTTGGATTGGATAAAGGACGGGTAAACTACACTTGGATACATTGGGTAAATTCTATATTCCGGTGCAATATTTTTAATCAAAGTTTTATTTTTATTTTTTTCTGAATTCATGGAACTATTCGTAGTCGTACCTTTGGTGCAATAGCCCGCAAAACCATATAGCTGGAAAAAGGATCGGTAAACTACACTTAGAAATACTGGATAAATTTCATGTTATTGTGCAATAACTTGCAAACCATACAGCTTGGTAATGGACGGATAAGCTGCACTTGGAAACGCAGATTAAATTTCACATTTATATGCAATAGCCTACAAACCACACAGCTGGATAATGGACGAGTAAATTACACTTGAAAATACTGGGTACATTCCACGTTCTTGTACAATAGCCCGCAAACCACACAGGACAGATAAACCACACTTGCGCATTGGTTAAACCCCACGTTCACTACAGAAGATAGGTAAACTATACTTGAAAACCAGGTGTGACAGACTCGGACTCATAAAGGCGTTAGTGAGCTTTGAACCTATGGTTTTTAGTCAGATGAACCCACTTTACCACTGAACCATCCCAGATGAACGACAAAGTTTTATTTGAATAGTGGTATTATTGAAGTTTACATGGTGTAATATATTAGATAGACAAAAATAATCTATATATTAATCTACTACATTTCAGATTTGATAGGTTAAACAATTTTGGCCTTGTTGTCACTTGTGTCATACAGTGTATTATTGTAATATTCTAAAGTTTTAAAACTAAATTACGATAATATAAATCGTAAATTAGGGTTTAGTTTCGATAATTGGAATAGTAATTTATCGAAGCTCAATTTCGATTCTCCATAATACGAGGATTTTTATATTATATTCACAAACGAGTAGTGAATTAAGGAATATATATATATATATATATATATATATATATTATTCCTTCGAAAGAATTATTTCTAACGTCGATTAAATTTCGATAGTTAGTCTTACGTTATTTTCTAAGCGACGAAGCTTAGAATTTAATTCCTTATTAACGAAGAACGAATAAAGTGATTAAGATTTTATAATTAATGTTTTGAGACGATTCGAATTTCAACGTTGTAGAGATGATTCGATTATCAACGTTTTTGAGATAATTCTAAAACTTAGTGTAACGTTTGAAAAATTGCAATATTTAAAGTCCTATGATTATTTTATGAAATAAGGGCATTATTTTTATATAATCCTTCATTAAAATAATGCTAGTGATTTAAGGAATAAAGATTGGATAATTTATTCTTATTTTTGAATAAGTGTTCGAAAATTTCATATTGTGACATAGAATTGTTCTTAATTATTTTTCTATGATTTAATTTATCATCTAAGACTTATATTATGTCACATGGCTAATAATTGGGAGAAAATAAAATATGTAGCACATATAGTGCATAAGGACCGAAAATTCACAAGTCTAAGTGTGAAATGAAGAAAATTCTATTCTTTTGATAATGATGTGTAATAATTATGATAGTAAGATATTATTAATGTATAAGATAAGGTGTATTATTAAATAAACAAGTGGGATGTATTTTTGTTGTGTAGTAGCCGAAAACTTGGAAGAAATAATAAAGGAAGAAAATTCAAAGTTTGATGATAGTTATATGAGATTGATAATGATGGATTAATTCTTGTATGTTAGCATAAGAAAATAAAATTCATCTCTCACCTTATGAAATGGCCGAAGCATGCTAGAGAAAATGGGAGAATTTTCTTAGTTTTGTGAAAATGATAGGTATGAAAGTGATGTGTATTTAATTATGTGATAAGGTGATATATTAAAGTGTGATAAGATAAGATAAAAGTTTTGTCTTCTAACACCACTTGGTGACCGAAAATGTAGGGGGATGTATGAAGTGTTAATTTTCAACTTTTACATTAGATATTTTACAAAAGGTGTACTAGTGTATATTAGCATGAAATAAAACAAAACCACTCCATTTCTATCTCATTAGAATCGAAACTTCAGAGAAAAAAATAAGAGAGAGTTCATCAAATTTTCCTTCCAAATCCTAAGTAGAAAAACGCTCTCGTCGACCATCGGTACCGATTAAAAGGTTAGAAATCCTACGAGCTTCTTATATATGCAAAAATATTTGAAATCCATCCATGAAATCTTAAGTTATATGCTTTTGTTATTCATTGTGAAAATTTGAGAATTGTTGTTTAAATGTTTAAGTTGTTTATTAAATATGTTTATATGATGTTTGTAAGCATATATTATGAATTTAGTACAAAGTTGAGCATGTTATAAAATTTTATGTTAGGATCGAAAATGTCTAGTAATCATATGATGGAAATGAATTTTAATTGTTGTTTTGAGCATGTATTAATGATAGTTAGTAATGTTTAAGCATGTATGAATTAATTCATAATTTTTGAAAAATATTAGGATTTATTTCATGAAATTTTCGAAAACACTAGAGTATGATATATTGATGTATGATTTATGTATGAAGGATATTATGGCATATTATTGATGTATGGTAATAATAATATGTTATATGAATTAATTAGAATTTTTGGAAATTATATAATTCATACTCCAAAAATTTCGAAAACCATAGCTTATGATATATTGATGTGTGATTTGTGTATGTTGGATATTATGACATATTGTTGATATGTGATGATAATAACATGTTGCGTAAATTAATTGGAATTTTTTAAAATTGTTTAGGTATGATTTCAAAAATTTCGAGAATCATAAAGTGAAGATTTATGATGTCCAATTTTTCTATGACTAATATTATTACATATTATCGATCCTATGTTAATACAGTGCGTTATGTGAATTTATAGGAATTTATGCATAAGTGTTGATGAATTACTTAAAAGGACCGAAAACTTTAAGGAAAGAAGTTTAAAGTTGTAAATTTATTTTATCAAGTATAATCACATACTTAATTCCAAAAATATGTTTTAGACATACTATGAATTTATGTGATTTTTAAAACAAGGTATACTATGTTTATGTCGAAACGTTTTGTTAAGTGACATAAGGTTTGAAAAACAAAGTGTTATGTTTAAGTTAGATCATACTTATGTGTATTTTCGAGCATGTTTGATTGATAACGTGAAAAAACGAGACTTATGAGAACGTGATTAGGAATCGATGAGAAATTAAGTGTATATATGTAAGTTAATAGTTATATATGTTAATGTTGCAAAATATATGTTATTGAAAGTCAAATGACTTGACTAAGATATGAACGTATGAAATATGTTAATACGTGAACAAGGTTATGTTGTACGTCTAGTATAAATATGGGTTGCGTTGAATAGATACTCTAAGACGTGTAAGACGTATTAAAGATATAAGAATATCTCTTTTATAAGAGACGATTTCATAATCAAAATCATTTTATCGAAAGATATCAGTATGAGTTCAACGTTTGACCTAAATTATGGATGGGAGGTCTTAAATCATGTTTCGTCTCAAGTGAAAAACGAGAATTCATAAGTTAGGATATTCAATGAAAAGACGTACTAAATTAGTTTCTTACGTAAAGGTGGGACGCGGAAGTGATCGTTGAAGTAGAAAGGAAATCTTTTTGAGAAGCATACATACCAGGTGGGCTTCTTTTCTCCTCAAGGATAAAGTCAAATGACAAATGTTTTATTTACGATGCTTTCTTTTGAGAAATGATGATGAAATGCTTTTATTTAATTATCTGTCCAAAATATTTATGTTTTATGTATGGATCCTATCAGTGTTGGTTCGCCAACTATGAATGATAATCAAGTTGTTGGTTTGCTACCAACTATGAATGAAAATCGAATTCGGATCCTATGCTAGAAGGACAATTCCTGGTAAGGATTAACGTGTACACTATGGTGACTGTGTGCTGAAAGATTTGCTCGGCCGGTCACAGCGTCCGTGGAAGGAGGCCTCCTTCTACGGCGCAAGATGATGTTATATGAGATATGATATGGATCATACAGACAAAAAACATGTCTGGCCAGACAAAGTTATGAAAATGACAGAAAATGTTTAGTAAGCACGAAGATTTCAAATAAAACCTCGTATATTTGATGGGCGGTGTAATTCAATGTTATGATAAAATGTTTTGGCATAAGTCCATCGAAAAGATCTTTGTACTCACCGCATGTTTTTTTAAATGTGCGAGGTTGAGTGATGATAAGATGGAACAGTGTTGAGCAGTCGGAATCTTTTGTCGCTGATAGTAGAACCTTGAGTGCACATCGTCATATGTGTACTTCACATGTTTTCCGCTGCAAGAACACTAAGTTATATTTTGAGTTTGAAAACTAATTACTTTCAGATCAGTTGAACCCTTTTGTTAAAGATCTGATGGTCTAGTCTCATATGTAAAATTATGTGTGTTTTATCTCAAATACTTTGAAGTTCTAAAAGTTTTCTTGACTTATGCCTCACAATTCTATAATCAATTATCTTTTCCGTTTCTTAATTTTTATTCCAAGTAATAGTCACTGCTAATCCGTCCTTAGGAATAATGGGCTATTAGAATTATTCCTTCAAATATACTTGAATAATTATGTATAGTCATATTTAATTTTATACATATTCGATTATACAAATTTTAACCTTAACCGATCAAAGGATAAATTAAAAAAAAAAGGCAACTCGAAACTTCTCATCATTTTAATGTTAGCAAATTGGCATGCATAATCTACCTACCCTTTATAATTCATAAGCATTTAAAATAATAATCTGTGCAAAATAAAATAACACAATTATTACGATATATAATAACTGCTGCTGGTTCAAGTGGTCCATTCCAGTCACGTCGCTAACACAACTAGCCAACGCGAAGAGATAAAACGGAGCGCTTTCACTTCACTCCTTCCTCACTTGGAATCTTCTGGCAATGGCGGCGGCGAACAGCGGCGTTGTCGATTCGATTGTGCATGCCCCCTACGCCGCTACCGTCCGCGTCATGCTCGCTTCTCTTGAGCGGAATTTGCTGCCGGACGCCGTTGTGCGCCGCCTCACGCGGCTGCTGCTCGCGAGCCGCCTCCGCTCCGGTTACAGACCATCCGCTGAAATTCAGCTCTCCGATCTCATACACTTCGCGCATTGTACATTGCTGAAACCCTGTCGCTCTAGTGTGTTTAATTTTCGAATGGAATTCATTGTTTTTTTCTGGAGAATCTGCTTTTATGGTTGTTGCTTGTTAATAATTGTTAGCGCACAAATTTTTGTCAATATGTTCAATTTGCGATTTTTTTTCCCCCTGTTGAGCTCTTGTCTTTGCTTTTTGATTGGTGATGTTAGATCATATCTAATGTTAGTAACATTGACTCCATACTTTTCATAATCGCCTAGTTACTGGAAGGTTTTGGTTTAAAAACTCATGAAAGTCTTCTAGTTAGAGATAACTTTTGCGCACCAATAATAGAGGCATGATTACCGGAAAGAACTTTTATTTGTTTATTTGTTTTTTTGGGTGGGGTGTTCTTCTGCAAAAATGACTTAAGAGTGATAGAGCAACTATGGAAATAATTTCTACTGCAGAGGCATAACTTATAGCCTAATAACTTCACTTTGCAGCTTTGAGAGAGATGCCGATAGCAATCAAGACGGAAGAGCCTAAGTATCAACATTACGAAGTTCCAACCTCTTTCTTCAAGCTCGTTCTTGGGAAGCATCTAAAATACAGGCAAAATTTCCCTCCAAACTCGGAATTTATTGTTTATTTTTTTCTTTTTTAATGAATCGGGAGAGGGCAACGGGGATCGAATCCCGATTATATAAGTTCATTGTTTATAAACTACTTATCGTTTCTGTCAAGACTTAGCTAGTTACTTTCTGATTATATAAGTTCATTGATTATAAACTACTTAGCGTTTCTGTCAAGACTTAGCTAGTTACTTTCTGCAAATCTGTCGACTCTATTTTAATCGGTGCTCTTGCTGTGCAGTTGCTGCTTCTTCCCAGACAAGTCGAGCACCTTAGAGGACGCTGAGAAGGCGATGCTCGAGTTATACTGTGAGAGGTCGCAGATAAAAGATGGTCATTCTGTTCTTGATGTTGGCTGTGGCTGGGGATCGCTTTCACTGTATTTAGCACAAAATACCCTTATTCCCAGATTACTGGGATTTGCAATTCAACAACACAAAAGTCATATATTGAGGTGCAGTGTCGGTATGTACTCTTCTCCTTGCATAAAAGCTTCGATATCAAGAGTCATGAATGCTGCTATAAGCTCAACTAAAATGTAATATCACAAATATCATGTGCAGTTTTCGCATTGTAACTATTCTTGGACATTAATCAGATGTTTGTGCAAGACGATAGCAAAATACATACATCAGTTTTAAGTTCAATGCGTGTTGGTTTTGTTGGAGATGACCAACATAACTGCACTTGTTGTTCCAAGCAGGGATCTTGAGCTGCAAAATGTGGAGATCATTGTAGCAGATATCAGTACATTTGAAATGGAAGCTTCATATGACAGAATATTCTCCATTGAAATGTTTGAGGTACCAAAATCCTACGCAATTCCAGTATAAGTTCATACAAGTTATTGGTGGCCGGGCTACTGAGTTTGGTTTTGTTGCTCTCAAACAGCATATGAAGAACTATCATGATCTTCTTGAGAAGATTTCTAGGTGGATGAAACCAGACAGTCTTCTGTTTGTACATTATTTCTGCCATAAAGCATTTGCCTACCACTTTGAGGTAACCACAGCGAACACTAGACGAAGTTTCCATTAAAAATCTGTGTCTTATTTAATTTAATTCACAAGTACTAGACTAAGCCACATTGTGAAGTAGGATGTCAATGATGACGACTGGATCACTAGATACTTCTTCACCGGAGGTACAATGCCCTCAGCTAGTCTACTCCTTTACTTTCAGGTGACCTACCTTTCATATAATTCCCAAAAGCATCTTTCATCATTTGGGTTTCTTTCGTTTTTTCACTGGCTATTTGTGATTCTTTCGTGCAGGACGATGTGTCTATAGTCAATCACTGGCTTGTTAGTGGAAAGCACTATGCACGGACAAGGTAAGGACAAGAACTAGGAATTTGAAAGTTAACATACAATGTGATTGAGATTCTAAGTCCTGCTAACCAAATCAAAGGGTTTATGAAGTAATTCTAACAAAAGGTTTCACTTGCAGCGAAGAATGGCTTAAGAGAATGGATAGGAACTCAAGTTTGATAAAGCCAATAATGGAATCAACTTATGGCAAGGATTCAGCAGTGAAGTGGACTGTCTATTGGAGAACATTCTTCATTGCAGTCGCAGAACTATTTGGATATGACAACGGAGAAGAATGGATGGTTGCTCATTTCCTTTTCAAGAAAAAATATAAGAGCTAGAGGGCAACGAATTCATTTTCAGACTAAAATAAAAGAATCACTGTAGCTTGATGATATAATGTTCCATGTAATGTGACAACAATGTTATCGTCTTCTATGATGACACACAATGTAATAAAAAGGTAAGATCCTAAGATGGTGCCTGTTTTGTCTAAGATGAGAAGATAATGTATGGATACTAGAATTGTTTCATTTCTCACCTCTCATTAAACCATGGACAAAACTGCTAGTTATAATGAAATGAAACACTTTCTCATTTGATCACAATATGCATGAATCCCCAATCACTAGCCTAGTAAAATACCTATTGCAACAGCAAAAGAAGTCTTTCTCAGGTTTATCCAAAAATGTATATAAAAGGCAATTAAATGAGTTCAACCCGAATACAGATACATAATACGCGGCAAAGATCCAAAGATAAATTTTCAAGAATTTTAAAAGTATGATTGAGGAGATAAATTAACTGCTCATTGAATGAGAAGACATAATTATTCAAGCAGCTGCAAAGAGTGTGAACATGGGGAAACATTTAAATGGCTACGAAACAGAAACAACAAATAGAATCATTAAGATTTGAATTTTGGCTAGACCTTTTCATACCACTGTTCAAGCACCAACATACACAACCAAAACCATCAGACAGCCCTATTTTATCAAATCTTTGAGAGAGATGGTAGAACTAAGGTTAAAAGTTACAAGTAATGGCAATTATGATAGTAAAAAATTGTATTGAAGCACTATTGAACAGCCTTGATCACAATTTTAACCTTTAAAAATAGGAAAAAGGGCCAAGAACATACAACAACTACAAGCACCATATTCAAATCTATCAATGTATCCCTTCTAGCAAATACTTTTAACTTCTTATTCAAACAAGTAGCAATTTGTGCTAGATTAAAAATGAAATTTTTCACTGTAATGCAGCCCAGGGCCAATTGCCAATAAGAAGCCAAATCCGGAGGATTCAAAAATCCCCTTTCGCTTTTCTTCAGCAAGAAAACTTCCATTTAACACCACCAAAGATGGCTCCCAACACTCACAGGACTGCTCATCTCTACGAAGATATGATACCTAGATTGTCCTTGAAGTCTTGAAAGAATAAAGAGGTAGTCAAATTCTATGAGCTGCAATAGAAGATCCAAAGTAACTACAGAAGTCCACTACAATTGACACCTACACATGCTCTAAATTCTTTGGCAATTCTCGAGCTAAATATTCCATCCTGATACAACTTTACAACTCAAATCAAACTCATTCAAGGCTCAAGAATCTCCAAAATACACGAAGCACATAGAGGCTAAATAACAATTTCTAAACACTACATAAAGTACAAATCAATGATCTAATCCACAAAAACTTCGTTAAATGCCCAGCATTCACCTCAGTATGAAACAAAGTGACTAAGAAACACCAGATTTGTTCTTAAATTCAGCTTGATCAGTCAAATCCAACACCCCATCAGCTTCCAAGAATCTACTTAGATGCTTATCATCCAAATGTTGCTGGAAAACAGTAAAAAAGAATATCAAGAATAAAAAAATAAATACAATTCCTCAACTCCATCACACAATTTCACAACTTCCAAAAAACAGTAAAAAACAAAAAAAACAATTATTGCTTCAAATAAGCGCTTACAGATAAACACTGTCTGTATTTCTCCCACTCAGAAATGCACCCTTCTTTATCCCACTGCCCTTTCAGGAATTTTTCCGAATACCATCTACGCATAAATTGTTCAAACCAATTTAGGTTTTCAAAACCCTCAGCAGCAAAGCAATTTCATAATTTAATTATATTATAATAAATATTTAAAATGGCCCATGAAGAAAAACGAGAAAAAAGATTGGATTTTTACCGATTGAAGCAGTTGTGATACGCAGTTCTGAAATTGGCACAAGGTGAAGTTGCTGAAGAAGAAGAGCGATTAGTGTCTCTCATAATCCCCATTTTCTATGATTACAATTTTATAAAATCAAACATCTTGAACTGGTAAAACTAAAAGTTCGAAAACAATTGCTGTATGTTGTAATCTAATTTCCATAAAATACTTTTCTGCAATTTTCTTTGCGGCCAAGTATATAATGGGCCGAAGCAGATTTAAAGGCTACGGAACTTGTAGGCCAGCCTTCAAATATATGCTTTTTATAAGAAAAAATATGCTATCATTGATTTTTTTTATTTTTTTTTTGAGTAAACAAGCTCATTCGATCGTACATTGTCATTTTTCATCGCTAAACGAACAAAATAGAAAACCACGTGGCGCCTAGCTCACATATCCCACATTTAAAGGCCGAAGCCACTTATGATACAACTAGCGTGCAACTCATCGAATTTCGATGGGTATCATTTTATGTTATAATTATGATCATCGTAAATGCAACAATCTATATCAAGGTGATAGGTCTGACTTTAATAAGTATTAGTTACATTATATGAGTTTTGACAGAAATTACTCTACACGCAACAATTTATATCAAGATGATAGATCTGACTTTAATAAGTATATGGTTCAAGATGAAAGCTCCACAGTAATATCACCTCGACTCGCCTCGCCAAAACGCTGTATGGTGGCATTGCCTCGTCGGAATGCTCGTACGGTGCAGTTCAAATAATATTAATATGAACCACTCCGCCAATTAAATGTGAATGTTTTGTTGGTAGAATATGATTTATCGTTTTATAGAGGCTTTCATTTTGTGAAATTATTGATGTGGGAATTGCAAAATTTCCACTAATCATATAACAATATAGATATTAATAGGTTAATTGAGTATTTGCGTTTTAGTGAAAAAGTTGATTGAATATTTGCATGATTTAAGAGCAAGTTCATTTCCCTCTGATTCTGTGTTTTTCATTAATTAGTTTGCATTCTGAAAGATATTGCCCATGAAAAATGGCGCAGTACTCACGAATATTGCATAAATGATTTTTTTTTGGCGAAATAAGAACAATGTCGGTCAGTTGATGTGGTTTAAATTATATTAATTTCAACCAATTCGTTAATTGAATGTTCATTTTTGGTTGGGAAGATAGAAGTGCTTTTATAGAGGTTTTCATTTGGT
Source organism: Salvia rosmarinus (assembly GCA_036937905.1). Taxonomy (NCBI): domain Eukaryota; kingdom Viridiplantae; phylum Streptophyta; class Magnoliopsida; order Lamiales; family Lamiaceae; genus Salvia; species Salvia rosmarinus. The sequence continues at coordinate 12,877,697 of CM072819.1, read as the reverse complement.
GAAATCTTATTAAGATTCGATGTGGGATAGATATAAAGACATAACTATTAATGAAATTTAAAAAGGATCAAGAATGCAAATAAATTCAAAAATTAGATAAATGAGAATGACATAATTCAAGAGGGCCAGAGGATGATGTGACAGTATAAATCGATTTTCCTATAAAATGGGAGGATTCTAGAGGGGCTTTGGATGACGTGGCACAAAGTATAAATTATTATTATTATTATTATTATTATTATTATTATTATTATTAAATTAGGTGAGATTAAATTGTTAGCTATTTTGTTTTTTGTTTTTTGTTTTTAGTTCAACAATGGGGTTGGTTGTATCCTTTTTTTCCCTAATAATAATATTTGATTTATTTATATTCATTCATTTGTATGTTGGTTAGTTTGTTTGCAACTTTTTTTGTAGTTTGGGGTGTTTGGTAGTTTAAATTGGAATTTGTTTTGGCTGTTTCAAATAATATTATATATTGTAGTATATAATATTAAAAATCATTTCATCTTAATGGGGTGAGAGAGTGGTGTGTCGTTTTCACAAAAAATAAATCGACACTCGGTCAAGATGCTCACACTGCATAGATAGCGATGGCGAATCGACACTCGGTCAAGATACCCAAACCGCACGTAGCGAGAAGCAAAATCGTCTCCCAAAGGATTGACGAATTTCTCCAATTTTCCACCTGTAAAATAATATGTGGCAAGTGACTAAACTAAAAAATCGAAAATAACAAATAAGAAAAGTATCCAGATGTTTGTTTGTAACAAATATGATGAAAGTATTCCTGTTCCAATTAATTCCACTCTAGCTTAGACAAATCCGATCCTCGATACAAATATTACTTCAATTCATGCAAACAAACCAGTTATGATCACCGAAGACGCTTCTGACGCAATCTTACCTCTCTTTAATTTATCGGTAATTAGGAAGACGCTTCACTAACTACTTCTAATCGATCGACAATCGTAAGAGACGCCTATAGATTTAATGAACCGACGACTTTAAGAACTAGAAACCGATTCAAAATCGATAAACTCGACGCAGATTATCGAATTAAGATCATTAAACTCTTGACTCGATGAATCATTTTACCACTAATCAAATCTAAACCACAATTACGGATGACCGATTCAATTGGCTACTAATTAATTCCGAACTACCAAATATTCACGACTACCTAGCAGAGACGGAACAATTAACGAAAATAAACACAGAGAATAACAGATGTGAGCATAAAATTAAAGGATAAAACCGATTAAATCTCACGAAACGTGTCGCGCTAGAGCTTCCTTAATCTTCACCGGAATGAAAGAGATTAGCTAGAACTCATAAATGAATTCAAGCTAATAATAATAATGATAATAATGAACGAACAAGAAAAGAACAATAAGGATGAAAATCAACTTTTTAATTGCAAAACCAAACTGAATTCTATAGTGTTTCCTGCGTGAATGAGAGTATAAGGATCCCTCAAATGGATAAAAGCTAATCTTCTTTCAAAATAAATCTAATCTAATCAAATATAATCTAATCTCCTATTAAAAAGGGAAACATATTCTAATATAATAAGAAAACTATAAGATAATTCAAAATAATAACTAAAGAAGCCCAAATCAATATTTGAGGCCTATTACATAATTAAACTTCGTTCGACATCACAAAGCCTTCAAAAATACACTTAATTCACGTCATTATCGTCCAGTCCCAGCGAAACAGTGCAGTATGTGCATACTGCAAGATTTTCAGACAACAACTTTACTTTAGATATTCCAAAACTCTTCCAATTTGATGTTAATTCTTCCATATTGATGACAAACCCTATAATAAACAATGAAATCATAAATTATCAATATAAGCACAATTAAATCCCTACTTGAAGCCAAAATATACCAATAATTATCCATAATATGTGTGTAAAATACGCCCAATCAAACCCCCCCACACTTAGACGATGCTTGCCCTCGAGCATAAAGAAATGGAAGCAAAACAAAAACACTAGAAAGGGAAAGAATCAGAACAACAAAATAGAAATTGGCAACGGCTTAACGGATAAAGATCATAGTCGGGATTAGAATACAATCATCCGCAATCCTCCAACCCTTCATTCGATTCAAAACTATGCAAGCACCTTTCATTCAAGTCAAAATCTTGCAAGATCAATCCAAACCTCGCCAAGTTCACTCCAAGACTCTCAAATAAAGAAAGTCGGCAAAATTCACTCATTTAATCATGACTTGACACTTTCAATCATAAGTTTGCCCATATGTCACTGTTTCCACTACAAATGAACTCATGCACAATCACTAGGTCTTTCGAAGGGTTGTAATGAGGCTTGAGTGCATAGGTGGGATAAAGAAAAGGATAAAAAGAGGCTTATAATACCAAAAATATGCAAGTATGTACTCCTCAAATCTTTTATCTCATCAATACACGTTGCTGCACATCTTCCATTGTACCATCAGCTTACGTTCTTAATAACTGAAAGTATCAATATATAACTTCAAACATTCTGTTCATTAACTTGATTCCCCAGTTTACTTTGCTCTTCTTCTTTACTTTTCTTTGTTTTTTCTCCTTTTTTTACGAATCGATGCAGTATGGGCGTACTGCACGATTTTCATTTTTTTTTTGAAACAAACTTCAACTACATCCTCCAACTATTTCTTTTCAGCCACTCTCCAATATTTTCAAACCAATTCAATCACCAAATATGACAATCACTGTTCGTATTAAACTTGCACAAACTTACATATTTTTGGTGGGTCAAAAGAAGGCTAAGAAAGGTTAAGGCTCATATTTAGTAGCTTTTAATGATCAAGAAAATGATTAAGGCACAAAAGGCTAACTAGTGGAAAATCGAGGGTAGGAAGTATATAATCAGGCCAAATATATAGGGATAATGATAAAAAAAAAACTGTCTAGATCACTTTAATGCTAGAATTTCATATGCAGTTTTAACTATGGCAATAAGGTAAACTAGACATCAAGAAATTAAGTTAGACACAACACTCTTCAAAGAAACACGGAGCATTTTAATGTTTTTGCTTATAGGCTCAAATCTCACAATATAAGTAAGCTCAAAAATCTTGATCAATCTTGCACTTATTCATCGTCCATGAGTCATACACATATTTTTGCACAATTCATCATCAAAAGAAAACAACCATTCATACCAAGGCAATATCCTAATCTCTCATATTCAATTCATCCATCTTGAAGTTGCCAATAACTCAAAGCAAAACAAAACAAAACCAAAAACTTTTTTTTTCTTTTAAGAACAAAGAAACTACGAACAGAAAACAACCAACTTTCCCCCCACACTTAGACAGCACAATGTCCTCATTGTGTGAAAGAAAAACAACAGATAAAAAAAACATAAAAGAACAACAAAACAGAAAAGAGGAAAAGAATAGAAACTTCCCTGAACAAATCAAATAGAGGACGAGGCATACAACGGGTGATGAATGCAGGTTGTGAGGGGTCTCGGTGCACGGCTCTTGTGGTAGTTCACTTGGTTAGAATGACGGGCTGCTGGAGTATTCATGCCATGTAGAGCAGAGCTTCCAAACATGCAGAAAAAAGAATTAAAATAAAAAAAAAACTAAAAAGAAGGTAAAAGAAACAAAAAAAAGAAAATCTTGGGTTGGCTCCCAAGTAGCGCCCTTATTTAAGGTCAAAGGCCGGACACCATGGTGGTACGCTTAGAAGTTGACGATGGAAGTAGCCAAGTTCATCTCTTGAAACTCGGCTCTCTTCATCTCTTCAATTGTAAACTGATGTCCATATGGAGGATCGTGCACTATGGGCATACCGGTAGGCTCCTTCTGCAGTCTGCTTAAATGTTTAACAACATTGAGGTCCTTGTTGACAACAACGGGCAGCGTGTTATCCTCTTCTAAAATTGCATACTTCAAATACTGTGAGAGATTGTTCAATTCCAGCTTTGGGTCTTTCATAAAAGATGACAGAATTCGCTTCATCTTTGTCAGTATGGGCATACTGCTCGAAAGATGTTGATCACTTCCCAATGATGCATTCTTATCTATCATATGCTCAAACTTATCTTCCCTGCAACTATTCTCAATAAAATCTTCAGCCCAAGGATCAACAATATCAATCATGAATATAGATTCAGGATCCTTAACATGCTTCATAGATTTAAAAATATTAAATGTGACAATTTCTCCATCAAATTTCCAAGCTAAGCATGTCTTTATCAACATTAATTATTGCCTTTGTTGTTTTCATGAATGGCCTTCCTAATAAAATCAAAGACTTATGAGTAGAGGAAGAATCGTCCATGTCAATAATATAGAAATCAACCGGAAAGATCAAATCATTTACTTTAACAAGAACATCCTCAACTACACCTAAAGGATATGCATTGGACCTATCAGCTAACTGAATGATTACGTGAGTTTCTTTCAATGGTCCTAAATGCAACTCCTTATAAACAGAATATGGCATGCCATTTATGGATGCTCCTAAATCTAGCATGGCTCTCTCAACTTGCTTATTACCAATAATGCAGGGGATAGTAAACATACCAAGATCCTGACATTTTTGTGGTAATTTCTTTCGAATAATAGCAAAGACATTCTCCCCCACTTGGATCCTTGCATCTTTCCCATGTCTCATCTTTTTAGCACATAATTCTTTCAAAAAATTTGCGTACCTAGGAACTTGCTTGATAACACGATCAATGGTATGTTGATTTCTACCTTCTTGAATACCTCTAGGATCTCTTTTTCACCATCTTCTTTCTTGTTGCGGATCAACCTAGAAGGAAATGGTGCATCAATTAGTGTTTTATGATTTAAAATATTGGAATTGACACTTACCTTGGAAGACAAATGAGTTTTAGATTTTTATGTTTCTTGAGTGGTTTCATCTTCCTTCATTCTTCTATGTTCGACTTCACCTTTTGCATCCTTCTTGAGGTTGTGCTCGACTAGCTCCTTGTCGCTCTGTAGCGTGACTGCACAAACACTTCCCCTTGGATTAATCTCTGTTTGCGAAGGAAGTTTACCTTGAGAAACCTGCAACTTGTTCATTTGAGTGGCTAACTGTGTGATCTGTGTGCCCATACTGCTCAATGCAGCTCATGTCTCTTGCTGGAAAGCTTGTTGACTTTGGGCCAAACTCTTCATAATTTCATTCGAGCTTGGTTCGACCGTCAAGATGGGCATACTGCTCACTCTGATCGCCTCGAGTATAAACTCTATGTCCCTCTTGACTCCAACTAAAATTAGGATGATTCCTCCATCCCGGATTATATATGTTTGAAAATGGATCATTTCGTATTTGCCTCTGCCTTTGTGTATCATATTGCGCATCACCCGAACCATAGCATGCTTATTCGGGTTGAGGATCCTGCAAATTAGGACATGCATCAGTATAATGACTATTTTTTGAATACTACATTGAACTTTTTGCGTTTGTGCTACTGCAAGCTCTCGAACTAAGGATGTTAGAGAATCAATCTTGTCGTGCACATTCGAACTCTCTGATCTCTCCACTGCTTTTACAAATCTGTATCTGTCATCATCATCGTCTTCATATTGTTGGCCATTCGAGACCATGTCGATGATGAACCGCTGGCATCGTCCAACGTCTTATTTGTTAATGATCCACCGCAGCGGATCGATAATTTTCCTATCAAAGAAGACATACCACGGTAAAAATAGTTAGTGAGCAATTGATAATCAGAAAATCCGTGGTCAGGACACTTGCGATACAATTGTTGGAATCGTTCCCAATAATCTGCCAAACTCTCTCCATTCTTTTGTTTAATGCTACTAATAGCCATTCGTAAATTTGCAGCTCTTGATTCTAGAAAGAATTTACGTAAGAAGTATTATTCCAACTGGCTCCATGTTCGAACTGAACCAGGGGGAAGATCAAATAGCCAATCTCTAGCCCTGCCCTGCAAAGTGTGAGAAAATGTTAGCAATCACAAATTATCATCGGTAAATCCTTGTGGGCGTAAAGTGGAGCACACTAAATCAAATTCAGCAAGATGTTTATGTGCACTCTCTCCAAGCATATCTCCAAACTTGGGAAGAACTTGAATAAAACCAGGTTGGATCTCAGAGTTTTGGTTGATTGTAGGCAGAACAATGCACAGAGGGCGGCTACTCCTACGACGACCCAACTCTTTAATCAACGGCTGCAGATTTGCTCCTCCATTCCCTTTACCATTTTGTATCTCCATGATGATTGTAGTAGCTTTCTTTCTTTCCTTAGCTACCTGTGTCAATTCGAGCACAATTTTCTCAATTTCTGGATTAAAGACTAATTCTCCTGTACGAGAAGAACGAGGCATAAACCATAAAAAATAAAAAATAAATTAAACTGACAGAAAATCGAATAAATTACAGCTTAAAACCAATCCCCGGCAACGGCGCCAAAATTTGGTGTGTCGTTTTCACCAAAATAAATCGACACTCGGTCAAGATGCCCACACCGCACATATAGCGATGGCGAAATCGACACTCGATCGGATGCCCAAACCGCATGAAGCGATAAGCAAAATCGTCTCCCAAAGGATTGGCGAGAATTTCTCCAATTTTCCACCAGAAAATAAGATGTGGCAAGTGACTAAACTATAAAATCGAAAATAACAAATAAGAAAAGTATCCAGATGTTTGTTTGTAACAAATATGATGAAAGTGTCCCGATTCCAATTAATTCCACTCTAGCTTAGACAAATCTGATCCTCTATGCAAATATTACTCCAATTCATGCAAACAAACCAGTTATGATCACCGAAGACGCTTCTGACGCAATCTTATCTCTCCTTAATTTATCGGTAATTAGGAAGACGCTTCACTAACAACTTCTCTAATCGACTGACAATCGTAAGAGACGCTCTATAGATTTAATGAGCCGACAGCTTTAAGAACTAGAGAAACCCGATTCAAAACCGATAAACTCTGACGCAGGATTATCGAATTAAGACTGTTAATCTCTTGACTCTGATGAATCACTTTACCACTAATCAAATCTAATCCACAATTACGGATTGTCGATTCAATTGGTTACTAATTAATTCCGAACTACCAAATATTTGCAACTACCTAGTAGAGACGAAACAATTAACGACAATAAACACAGAGAATAACAGATGCAAGCATAAAATTAAAGGATAAAACTGATTAGATCTCACGGAACGTGTCGCGCTAGAGCTTCCTTAATCTTCACCGAAATGAAAGAGATTAGCTAGAACTCATAAATGAATTCAAGCTAATAATAATAATGATAATAATGAATGAACAAGAAAATAACAATAAGGATGAAAATCAACTTTTTAATTGCAAAACCAAACTGAATTCTATAGTGTTTCATGCGTGAATGGGAGTATAAGGATCCCTCAAATGGATAAAAGCTAATCTTCTTTTAAACTTCGTTTGACATCACAAAGCCTTCAAAAATCCACTTAATTCACGTCATTATCGTCCAGTCCCAGCGAAACAGTGCAGTATGGCATACTGCACGACTTTCAGACAACAACTTTACTTTATATATTCCAAAACTCTTCCAATTTGATGTTAATTCTTCCATATTGTTGACAAACTTTATAATAAACCATGAAATCATAAATTATCAATATAAACACAATTAAATCCCTACTTGAAGCCAAAATATACCAATAATTATACATAATATGTGCGTAAAATACGCCCAATCAGAGAGTTATACGTAGTTGGAATTGAAAATAATAAAAGTCACAATTAATTGAGAAAATAGAGAGATCAAAATGGAGAGATTAGAGAGTGCAGTAGGATGATGTGGCACTTAGAATCCTTAATCGTAGATGATATTTAAAAAACTATTTATTTGATCTAATAAAATTAAATAAAATTTCATTCATTTGTATGTTGGCGAGTTTGTTTGCAACTTTTTTTGTAGTTTGGGGTGTTTGGTAGTTTAAATATAAATTTTTTTTTGACCGTTTCAAATAATATTATATATTGTAGTATATAATATTAAAAATCGTTCATTTAATGGGATGAGAGAGTTATTGTTGGAATTGAAAATAATAAAAGTCACAATTAATTGATTGAGAAAATAGAGAGATCAAAATGGAGAGATTAGAGAGTGCCATAGGATGATGTGGCACTTAAAATCCTTAATCGTAGATGATATTTAAAACACTATTTATTTGATCTAATAAAATAAAATTGGCATTGTAGTTCAAATTTTATTAATATGAACTACTCCACAAATTAAATGTGAATGTTAATTTGGGAGGCTATGTATAACCTTTTATAGAGATTTCATTTGGTGAAATCTTATAAAAATTTGACGTGGGATGGCTAGAAATACATAATTATTATTAATGAATTTGAAAATGATAAAAATGCAAAAATTTCAAAAACTAGGAAAAATGAAATGAGAGGATTTTAGAGTGGCTTAGGATGATGTGGCATAAAGTATAGATTTTCGTTTAATAGTGTAGATAGATTATTGTTGGAATTGAAAATAATAAAAGTCACAATTAATTGATTGAGAAAATACAAAGATCAAAATGGAGAGATTAGAGAGTGCAATAGGATGATGTGGCACTTAGAATCCTTGATCGTAGATGATATTTAAAAACTATTTATTTGATCTAATAAAATTTCATTCATTTGTATGTTGGCGAGTTTGTTTGCAACTTTTTTTGTAGTTTGGGGTGTTTGGTAGTTTAAATATAAATTTGTTTTTGACTGTTTCAAGTAATATTATATATTGTAGTATATAATATTAAAAAATCGTTTCATCTTAATGGGATGAGAGAGTTATTGTTGGAATTGAAAATAATAAAAGTCACAATTAATTGATTGAGAAAATAGAGAGATCAAAATGGAGAGATTAGAGATTGCCATAGGATGATGTGGCACTTAGAATCCTTAATCGTAGATGATATTTAAAACACTATTTATTTGATCTAATAAAATAAAATTGGCGTTATAGTTCAAATTTTATTAATATGAACTACTCCACAAATTAAATGTGAATGTTAATTTGAGAGGCTATGAATAACCTTTTGTAGAGATTTCATTTGGTGAAATCTTATAAAATTTGACGTGGGATGGCTAGAAATACATAATTATTATTAATGAATTTGAAAATGAAAAAAATGCAAAAATTCAAAAAATTAGAAAAATAAAATGGGAGGATTTTAGAGGGCTTAGGATGATGCGGCATGTATAGATTTTCATTTAATAGGATAGATAGATAATAATTTGTTTTTTCTTGAAGGATGATACAAAATTTATTCAGTATATATAATTACTTTTAAGGGATTACATGTAAGTATTATTTATTTTGATGTTACCAAAATTATTTATTTAAGTGGCAATCCTCAATACACACAAATATTATAAGCCCGAAAACCCAATATTTGAATATATAAATATAGATAGATATATATTGTCAGCAGTCGCAAGCTACTCATTCTTTCACAATTCACAAACAAAACCGAAACAATGTTTTCATCTTTGTAGAACTCAACAATGGCGGAGCAGAATCAGAAATACTCCCAGTTCAGAGGCCAGCCGCGCCTCCCCAAATTCGCAGTCCCCAAACGCTACGATCTCAAACTCAAGCCCGATCTCGCCGCCTGCAAATTCTCCGGCGCCGTTCATATTTCCGTTGACGTTGTTTCAGACACTAAGTTCCTCGTCCTAAATGCCACCGAACTCTCAGTCAGCTCTAAATCCGTCAGTTTCGTGTCCGTGAATAAGGTAGCCTCGAGTCTTTGCATAGATTGGAGCGAAATCGTTCTATTTTTTGTTTTAGTTTTCGTTTTTTGCTATTTCAGTTTTCATCATCAGTTTGGGAAATAAATTGATCTTAAATCAACAATCACATTAGAAGAAAAGGACGAGATTGATTTTATACTTATTTTTAGCTCGTGCAATAAATAAATTGATCGTAAATACTTATATAAGTTGATCAAGCTCAATCACATTAGAAGAAAACTCAAATCGTAAATACTTATATAAGTTGTTACAGACTATTTTCTTCTTTTGGTGTGTGCTTTTAGTGAATTTCCTTTTAACTGAATGATTTTTTAAGCTTTTGCCAGAGGAAAGTTAGAAGATAATCAGGAGTCTTCGATTTTTAAATTTTATCGGACCATTGTATAACTTAATCCAGTGGTGCACTGTTCCTAAAATATGAAATACTTTGGATTTAAGATCTGATAAATTGGTTTTCGTGGTTGTACAGCTGTTCCATTTAAACTTCTCATGCATAAAAACCTCATCTTGGAAGGATTAACGTTAGTTCTGTTGCTCGAAATTTCCAGGTTCTGGAGGCTGCAGAAGTGGAGTTATTCTGAGGATGAGATAGTGGTTCTCGATTTTAAGGAGAGTTTGCCGATTGGTATTGGGGTTCTGAGTATGGAGTTTGATGGTACTCTAAACGATAGGATGAAAGGATTTTACAGAAGGTGATACGCCAAGTACATTAATGTTTTATATGCATTTGTCCTGATACTGCTATTTTCTTTATTATGGTGTTGACTGATTGTTCTATTATGACATTCATGATTTCTTGATATTGCGTAATGACACAGACAAGAGAGTATGTTTATGGATTGCATATTTGGGCTTATTTTGTGTGCTTTTCTTGGACATATATGCTTTTGATATGAAATATATTTTGTATTTGGAGCAGACTTTTGCAGAATCTAGATGATTTTTGGTTTGAATTGGCTGGTGATAGATTGCTTGAGCTCTGTTTGAAAACACAATTTTGAATGTAAAGATTCCTGTCTCTTGAAACCCTAAATCCTATAAATAACAAATGTGAATTGGGAAAAAGGGTGTGCGCATGTAGATGTCATTCAGTACTTGATATTTTTTATTCATATAGGGAGAAATTATCTTTTCTTCTTGTGTCAACTGCTCTGATATCTGCTTTTGGATGCACAATGAGGTTTTGTGAAATTGTTGTCCTATTCATTTAAGGGTTGATAACAATTTGATGCCTTACTGCAGCACCTATGAGCACAATGGCGAGAAGAAAACATGGCTGTCACGCAGTTCGAGCCAGTTGATGCTAGACGTTGCTTTCCCTGTTGGGATGAGCCTGCTTGCAAGGTTCATTCTTTTTTCGACACTCAAATGTTGCAATTGTTTCTTGCTTATTCATGGTTATATATAGTCTAAATTGTATCTTATGTGCTGCCAATTAGGTTTGTGTCTATGGCTTGTGGAAGTTGGAAGTATATATTACAACTACATTTGATCTCTCCAAAAAGTTTGGAAATTAGTCTTAATCAGCGGTGTCCTTTGAGTGTCCATCCTAACTCCTAAGCGCCATCATTTTTGTTTCAATGTAATAGGTCGTGTTATTGATGGACTGGTGAAGTTAGTTAAAAATGATCTAATTATTTGATTGTAGTCAAATGCTTCATTAACATATTTTTTATTGCCTGGTTTAGTTAAAATGTTATTTTGTGCCATTGCTATCTTTATCATGAATCTTGAGTATCAATTCCTTCACACCTGCTATCCAGGCTACTTTCAAGATTACGTTACAAGTTCCATCGGACTTGGTAGCTCTTTCAACATGCCAATCACTGAAGAAAACAAAAGGTAATATTAAGACTGTCTACTATCAAGTCACCAATCATGTCAACTTACTTGGTGGCAGTTGTAGTTGGCCTGTTCGACTATGTTGAAGATAATACACCCGACGGTATATTTTCTTTCTCCTTCTATCTCGTTTAGATTTTAAAACTAGTTTTCTTCTCTTGATGATGTATTACCATGTTTATAGGAATCAATGTAAGAATGTATTGTCAGGTTGGCAAGGCAAGTCAGGGAAATTTGCTCTGGATGTCGCTGTCAAAACCCTTGGTCTTTATAAAGAGTATGTGTTATTAGGTCTCTTAAATAAGTATCTGTATAGGTCTTGCAATGATGTGAACTTTTTGAGTTAATGCTTGTTAATTTAAAAATTCAGGTGCTGTGCCATATTCCCTTCCTAAATTGGACATGATTGCAATCCCCGGTTTTGCTGCTGGGGAGATGGAGAATTATGGTCTTGTTACATACCGAGAAACAGCTTTGCTTTATGATGAAAAGCACTCTGCAGCTGCAAACAAACAGAGGGTAAAATGAATTGAATGAGAATATATGAAACTGTCTTTGAATTAATTACGCTTCTTTTATCTTTTTTTTATACCTTTTATATAAAGGCCGTATTTGCTTCAGGAGATGGTATTAAATTTGAAAGAGGAGAAAGTGGATAAGTTTTTGGTCATAGGATGATAATCGTATATGCTTATCTTCTATTTGGGTTTCAACTGTTGTAGCTCATGAACTAGCGCCCCAGTGGTTTGGCAATCTGGTGACTATGGAATGGTGGACTCATTTGCGGCTGAATGAGGGATTCGCAACATGGGTATTGGTTTCCTTTCATGTTTAAATCCTTATTTTTGTGGAGAAAGGTACTTCAAAGTTCTTGAATTTCTAATTCTTTGAATTCAGGTAAGCTATCTAGCGGCTGATAACCTGTTCCCAGATTGGCAAATTTGGACTCAATTTCTCGATGAATGTACCGAGGGACTTCGGCTGGATGGGCTTGCTGAATCTCACCCGATTGAGGTTATTAATAAATATAAAGCTCTACAAGGGACAATGTTTCTTCTTATTAGTAAATTGAGGTAGAATAATTTGTTTTAGTGTTCGCTCAATGTGATGCATATATTGAACCTCCAGTTTGTTTGCAATCTCATTTCAGGTGGACATTAATAATGCTAGCGAAATTGATGAAATTTCTATGCAATCAGCTACAGGAAGGGTGCATCTGTTACAGTATCTTGGTCACGAAAGTTTTCAGGTTGATGCTTTGGTCATTTTGTTTGAAAGTGTGTTTCTTAAAGTTTTTAATTAATACTTTTGTTTATTATTGCACTTATTTTAGCTGGGCTGTCACTATTTGCTCTTTATTATTCTGTCTTATTCATAATATATCTTAATCTCGTCGTTGTTCTTTTCTGACATCTTCTAGAGGGGACTCGCTCCTACATTAAAAAATATGCTTGCTCAAATGCAAAGAGAAGATTTATGGTCAGTGCTTCAGGAAGAATCCAGTGAGCCCGTAAACAAGTTAATGAACTCATGGACAAAACAGATAGGTTCTGTCAAGGTCAAAGACCAGAGCTTGGAGTTCGAACAGGTTATTTGAAACCCACTTCTACTTTCATGATTGATTTGATTATTTTTAACTTTCCGAAATACTTATAGCTGTTTTATCTCGTGTTTATGGACAGTCACGGTTTTTGTTTAGTGGTTCTCACGGTGACGGGCAATGGATCGTCCCAATAACTCTGTGCTGTGGCTCTTACGATGCTCGTAAAAGTTTCTTGCTGGAAACCAAAAGTAAGACTGTTGATGTCAAGGAATTATTGGGCGCCTCGGTTTCATCCGGCAACCATTGGATCAACGTTAATGTGGACCAGACTGGTTTTTATCGGGTGAAATATGACGAGGACCTATCGGCCGGACTGCGGAATGCAATAGAGAGAAAGTACTTGTCGGAGTGCGACAGAAATGGTAATTTTGATTACTCGTTTTCCTTTATTTCGGGCCAATATTAATAATTCACTTTTTTTTTTTCTTGAGCAGGTATATTGGACGACTATTATTCATTGTCCATGGCATGCGAGCAATCGCTGACCTCGTTACTTGTTGTGATGGGTACTTAGCGAGAAGAGCCGAGTACACAGTCCTATCTAACTTGATTGGTGTAAAGTTCTCTTTTTTCCTGATTTTAGTGATTCTTTTGGCAGATTTTCCTATACTAGATTACTTTTTCATTTACATAAATTTTCTTGGTTCCGCAGGTAGCTTCCAAGGTAGCAAAAATTGTCGCCGATTCCTCTGAATTGGTCGATGAAGTCAAATTGTTCTTCATCAATCTTTTCCAGAATTCTGCAGAATATGGTATTCATTATTTTCTGTGAGAAATTAAGAGTTGAATACACCACCATTTTCTTTAACAACATATTAGTATTTATTATTTTTTTTTAAAATAACTCTCAAACAGCTACTGTACCCGCCCTTGATATTGTCTCACTCTTTTATCTAGCTGTTTTTCATATAAAACGACATAGCTGGAATAAATCTAGAAATATTAAATCTGGGTGCTATTTTTTGTATCTTTAACAGGAGACATAGATGGGATGGGATCCTAAACCGGAGGAGAGCCACCTCAATAGCATGTTGAGAGGAGAGCTTCTCACGGCTTTGGCTTCAATCGGGCACTAGGCAACTTAGGATGAAGCAAACAGGCGCTTCAGTGTATACTTGGAAGATAGAAATGCAACTGTCCTTCCTCCTGATTTGAGAAGGGTTATAACGAAGAACTTAGTCCACAATCGTTATGAGAGCTTGTCCCCTTTTTTGCTGACAACACCTTATCTTTCCCTGTTTCCAGGCAGTATACGTTGCTGTGATGCGAGGTGTGAATAAATCAAACAAATCTGGCTACAATTCTCTTCTCAAAATTTATAGAGAAACTGACCTTAGCCAGGAGAAAACGTGAATTTTAGGTACTATTTCATCATTTAAGCATTTTATTTTACAAGCATTAATGGTTTGCGATATTTCCTGAAGGCTCCCTAGGTTCTTGCCGAGATCCTGAAATTATTCAAGAATTTCTCGATTTCTTGTTATCATCGGAGGAAATGTCAATATAATTGAGTCGGTAAAATCAAGATTCTTAGTTGCAACACACTTTTCTTGCAGATTCTTCAATAGCCGCTATTTTTTTTTTCTGATGCAGGTTAGGAGCCAAGACGTCGTATTTTGGTTGTCTGTCAGAAGCGAATCTCGTGAGACAGCGTGGGATTGATTGAAAGTAAGTAGTCAATAGTTGTTGGCTGTGGAAATTGAGACTTACCTAGACAAAACTGCAGAGGCGGGCAGGGGGGGCTTAGAACCCCGCCAATCAAGTTTTTTTTTCATATAAAAATTTATACTTATATAATCATCAAAGTTTCGATATTTTATGCGGATCATTGTGTAAAGCTTCCACCATTAAACTGAGTCATAGGAAAACGGCTTATCGAAATCTCAAACTCAAAAATTTTAAAATCCAGCCCTCATCAATAATTTTCCTGTGAAACTGTACTAAGAAATTTCAACATTGCTCGGAAACAAGAGCTCGTTTCTGGGCCGCCCTAGTTGATGGTCAGTTCGTCCGATTTACAGGTCAAGTGGGATGATCTCACCAAAACTTACGGGTCCGGATTCCTGATAACTCGCTTATCAGTGCGATTGTATCACCGGTACGTGCTCTTCCCGTCTAATCTTTGGCAGTTGGGCATGTGGATATGATGTTCGGATTCTTATGTGTGGTGTTTTTCCTTTTATCTTGTCCAGTTCTCGTCGTATGAGAAGGCGGGTGAGGTGGAGGAATTCTTCAGCAGCCGTATGAAGCCATACATCGCGAGGACGCTGAAGCAGAGGATCGAACGCGTCCACATCAACGCGGCTTGGGTGAAAAGCATTCAGAATGCGAAGGATCTCCCACACGCTGTGAAGGAGCTTGCATACAGGAAATACTAGAATCTTTTTCTGCTTGCTTCTTTTTTCGATTTCTCTTGTGGAAAGTATTACTTAGATGAAAGTAAGAATTAAATTATGCATGAGCAGTTCTCTATCAATTACACTACTGTTTTATTACTTCTTGTGCTGGTTCTGTGTTGATTCCCATCTCATATATACCCCGAAACTCCTAAATGTCAAAATGCCCACTATCTGTAACGTTCTCTCTATTTATAAGGGTTGGTTATTGTGAAAATCTTTATTTATCTTATAATGTGAGAATCACAAAAATTGATACATCCGTCAGAACGTTATTATATAAAAAGAAAAGAAATTTTTATTACTGATGAAATTCGAGTTCAAGTGATGCATTTATATAGCAAAGTGCTATATTTATCTTAGATCTGCATAATTAGAAGACTTGAAAATAATTATCATGTTTTTAATTTTAAAAAGATTCTTATTTCACATTGAGATATGATTGGTGAGTTCCTTTTTTCTTTTAGGATTCATTATTGAGATCCCACCTTATGCGGTATGTGTTGCATATGATAGTATGGGTCGTTTCGAAATGTCGCAAAATATTCCTCACTTTGCTTGTGAAATTACTGACCCCCCCCCCCCCTCCAAACCAACCAACCCACAGACACAGAGAGAGAGAGACACCTAAATTTGTTACACTTCGAGATGTGTAGTGGTAAAATCGTAAAGTGGACGAACTTA
Organism: Salvia rosmarinus; assembly: GCA_036937905.1. Taxonomy (NCBI): domain Eukaryota; kingdom Viridiplantae; phylum Streptophyta; class Magnoliopsida; order Lamiales; family Lamiaceae; genus Salvia; species Salvia rosmarinus. Next base: position 12,861,417 of record CM072819.1, on the reverse strand, counting down.
TGAGCAAAGATCTTATTTTCTAAGTCAAATTATACGTGATTTTTCATGCGTAATTTATAATTATTAAACGGAAGTAGTGGTCATCTATAAACTAGAGTCACACATCAAGCTGATAAAGATTGTCTCATTCAACTACTAATTCAACCGAAATAAAATATTGTATGATTTTCCAAGTTTTGTCAACTTTCGACAATTTTTATTTCTCATGAAACTGAATGAAGCTGCTTAAGAACTTGGAAGTCCTTTCACATGTATCTCTGTTGCAAGAAATAAACACAAATCTGTGGAAGAAAAATGAAAATTGAATCACACCCAATATGGTAGACTGGCTATCAGTTTAATTGAATTATTTAGAACTTTTGTTGCTTTTTCTAATTATTCTAGGTATTATTGGAACTTGAAAAGTAACAATACACAAATTTTAAGCGACTCAAAAGAATATATATCATTATTAAATTAGCTTAATTGATTAATGTTGAATTGAAAATGACTTATCAGACCACATATATATTGGTTGGTTCCAAAGTATACATCTTTTCTGATATCGGTCAATTTTACATGCCTGAATGATTTTGATCAATGACTTAATCATTAAGATACGTAGACCTTCGGAATTTACATGTTTCTTGCGATACCCGATTCAAAAAAGCATTTAATTCATCATTGATCAATATAATGATAATGAGCCCACAAACCACACAGAATCTTAAGGCCGAATGACACTAGAGTTTCACGCAGGCCCCAAAAACCTAATCTGAGAGCGCGTTGGTACAACTAAAGACACTAACGCTCGTACAAAGCTATAGCCCCTAATTAAAACATATGGGGCAATCAAACAAATCACAATTTCGTCCCATGATTTAATTTATATAAGAAAACAAAAAAGGTTAACAAAAGGAAATGAAAAGTGAGAGCACTAAGAAATGATCTTTATTCTAGGTTCTGTTCTTGATCTTTCTTTGAACCTTCAAGTCTATGACAACAATGGAGATGTTGTCCTTGCTGCCCTTCTGCAGCGCCCGGTTCGACAGGTACTCCGCGGCTGCCTGGGCCGCGGGGTCGATCCCCTCGCCCCGTTCCAACGGGAGGGAGGCACCATTGTTCTTGTGCCACGTTAGTATCCTTTTACGAGCTAGATCACATGCCTCGTCGTTTGTCATGACATCCCACAGGCCGTCGCTGGCCAGAATGAGACAGTTGTCCTCCCTCGTCCGTGGAACGAACATCACTTCCGGATCAGGGATTATCGACGGCTTCAAATATCGGTCTCCTGCACGCAGAAATCCGAGGTTCGAGCAATAAGATAGCGCGAGCATTTGGAATTATGGAATGATGTGAATGAAATGAAACACGAAAGAAACGAGAGGATTATTACGGGCATACCAATAGACCTCGACATTGCAAGGACGCCAAAGACGCGATGGCCGTTCCACTGTATGACCTTTCCCCCCGATGCTTCAATCCGTGCATATTCATCCTCGCGATTAGGCTACAAGACACGAGAAAACGGATTTAGATCGCGTTAATCGGAATTTGCCCTAAAAACATCAGGTGCAACCGTACCTTATGATCAACGGAGAGAGCCATGGCTTCTTTGCCACGGCAGAGCACGGCCCTCGAGTCACCACAGTTGGCCACTATTATATGCGAAGAACACACTAGGGCAACGACGGCAGTCGACCCCACAGTCTCCGGCGCGAGCGGCTCGAGGCTGGCTTTCCCTCCGATCTCGTCATCGACCTTGAGAAAACACCTAGTGAAAGCTCTCCTCCACCTCTCTTCACAGCTATCATTATCATCAAGGTTGTTTATCATAATATCCAACTCCTCATTCAAGGCAAGATGCAGACGATCACGGCAGTAATTAGCTACCTGAAAATCAAGATTTCCACATCATCGTCACGATGGTGTGAGATCGAAAAACATGAAAGATATACAAACCTGAGAGCCTCCATGCCCGTCGTACACTCCAAAGAAATGGCCCGTGAGATGACTCAAGCACGCCGTCCCTCCATCAATTCCAAGATCACTGGTTAGCATCTGGATCGGGATTTTCACCAAACGAGGCAAAGTTGCGACCGCATCTTCCATCTCCGGCCGCCTACCACACACGGAGGTAAGACCCCAAAGAGGCACACAATCCACTTCAAAGATACTCCGGCCTCCCCTCCCGCTCAACCCCCTCTCTGACTGAATATCGGGTTTCGATGATTTCGGGCCCGCAACATCAGCAGCCACTTCAAGGGTGGCCACGGATACAAACGGAGAATCACCTAAAACAGCATCAGTGCTCGGAGTTCTCGAAACTCGTATTAGTTCAACATCACACATGCTCTTCTCAACCTCTAAAAAGTTGGCCTCAAAGCCCAAGAAATCATCACCACAAAGACTACTCGTATCACTGACTACTGACAAAGAGCAGCAGCTATCGGGCATTGGATCACCCTCCAACGACGAGGAACCATCTTCTTCACTCTCACGCACCACGACATCCGGAGCTAGCCAGATGGTCTCATCCTCAGATGTCATAGCCAGCAGAGACGACCCCTCACTCTTTGTCTCTCCCGAACCCAACACCATGGAGAAACTAACATCACTCCCCGAATCACCAAAGCTACACTCATCGTTGTCACCATCCACAGAGTTGCCCAAACTCTTCATCTCGGCATCCGGAAGCGAGCTAGCCTCGTGTCCGACTCCTATCAACTTCAAGTTCATCACATCCATACAACAACTCCCCACACTCAGGTAGTCAAGAATGAAATTACCTAAACTAAATGGCACTACAACCGCCCCACGCCTCTCCTCCATCGAGATCACTATCTAAAGATGAAAAGTTGCCCCGCCCATCCAAAACTACATCACCTGTCATTGTTCAAATTAATTCACCACCCTCCAACATAAAGCAAAATCTACTAGTAAAGACCAAGAATCCATCTCCCATGATCCAAAAATGCACATGAACCTTTATCAGAGCTTCAACTCGCCATCGAATGGCAGAATCCCAGCTAAACCAAAGAAGCTTATATTGGAAATTACTTGCTAGATCTGGCAAAGCTAAAACGAACACCAATCACCATCACTAAAAAGGGAGTCACCACATATAGAGGTAAACTAAATTTACCTCGACTTCCTCTAATTCTCTCAAAATACTCGCTCAATTATTTATTTTCTAACTCGATACATGAAATAACAAGAAGGCAAATTCATCATCACCAAGATCTCTTCTTACTCACACAGTCAACTGAAACAGAAACCACAAAATGGTTGATGAGAGAGAAAACATGGGAAAAAGCAGAGGCAAAAGTTTCAAGAATCACAGGAAAACCCTGAAATAAAAAGGAAAACTTTTTTTTCTCAACAAGAAGACTTTGAGTACCCTGGATCTGAGGCAATCTATGTCAACCCTTTATTCAAATCTTGAGCTACTTTATTTAGTCTAACTCTCCCTTTCAACCAATAATTACTTTACTTGCAGCAGTATACTATCAAGAAATTGAAAAACAGCAATAAATAAAATATTAACAGCCCAAAAAAATTGAAATGAAAGGTCACTACAACTACCTATTTCTTACCGTTATTGTTTCCCTCCATTCACCATCTTGAAAGATGTTGACAATCAAGAACCCAGCCAAACAAAAATATGGGTTCTCCAAAATTTGAAAAATATCATTATAAAAATTTTCCCTTTTTTTTAGTTTGTGAATTGACAGAGAACACTCAACAAAGTCAGTGGAGTCACTAGAGTGGGGGTGAAAAAGATGATTAAATAAAAAAATAATGAAATAGGAGTTATTGTTACAACAAAATATTGGGTTTTTAATACATAAATTAATAGTAATATACTATCTCGAGGAAAAATAGAAGAAATGTTGGCGAGGAAATGACAGATGTCCAATCCAGATTAGCAATTAAAGCATCTCCACCCGTTCAGTTCTTGGCGAGGTTCCTTCCTTTTTCAACTCTCCAACTTTGCAACTTTACTACTTTGGCAGTAAAAGTTTTGATTGGGAATTTTCATGTTTTGGATCGTGAATTCGACTGCAGTGAAAAATACTCTAAACTGGGGTTTGGATGTTCTTTTTTAAAATAACAAAAAAAAAATGAGGTCAAATTTGAAGTTCAATTTGATCATCATTATTGATTGATTTTCTTGATTATGCAAGTTGCTTATGTTCAAAATCTTATCATCTCATCTTATTCTAAAATTATAATATTCATTGAACACTAAAGCAGTAAAAGTTACAACTTTTACTAGTAAAATTGAGTGTTTTAATCAATAAAAAATTCTCATTGTCATAACTATTGGTCAATGCTATGCATACTCATGAAATTTATTACACGTTCCAACAACGAGAAGTGGCTGCAGAGCTCAAAACAAAAAGTGAACCCATCTTATAATATAAAATTAGCTTGAATTTTAGTATTCATTTCAATTAAGTACCAATATGAAGTAAAGGGCGTTGCACAGTTAGATGCTGAATATTATAAAATAAGACACGGAAATATGATATATAAATTGTGGATAAAATAAGAATTTTGTTTGAGATTTAGTCACGTGTAAAAGTCTGTTTTTCTCCAACTAATTTTTAAAACCTTTCAACCGTTGAAATAGTATGGGGAAAGAAGGTTAGTAACCTTCAACTTTTTCTAGCATGATTGGATCATTTCAGTAAAGTTTGGCGTGCATGGATTTTAATTGCTTCCCTGCTCATACACCACATTGCTTTACCATGTGACATCTATTAATTTTAATTTTTATCTTTTTATCGCGTCATGATAATATTGATTGGGAATGTTTGAATAGTAACACAATTAGCTCTACCATGTGCTCATTCACCACATTGCTTTACTACGCAATCTTGCTCCAAATTTATTGACTATATATTAATTAATTGGGCTAAGTTTGTGGAGGCACACGGTTGACAATCTATCACTTATGAGTGTGCTGTGGTGATTTGATTTATAAACTATTTACATTAGTAGTGCAAATTCTTAACTAGATACAAATGTGATACAAAAAAATTAGATTGATGTTTAAATTTACTACATTTGTGTCAATAATTAGGGGTGAGTAAAAATTCTGAAAATCGAATATCCGATCCGAACCAAACCGAAATTTAAAATTCAGTTCGGATTTTCGGATCGGATCGGACTTAAATTTTTCAAAATTTTCGGATTTTCGGATCAGATTTTTTAAATCCGAAAAAAATCCAAAAATCCGAATTATATATAATGTATATATAAAAATAATATTTTATTTAAATATTTTTAAATTTAATATAAATATATATAAGAATTAACAAAAACTCGGTTTTTTTTATAATTTTGGATTTTTCGGTTTGGTTCGGATATTCGGTTCAGATCGGATTTTTTCTCTCTCAAAATTTGAATTTTCGGATCGGTTCGGATTAGGCAAAAATCCGAACCGAAATCTGAATGCTCACCCCTATCAATAATGACGTTGCCCTGTCCTCCTTCCTCTTTCCTCTTCCTCCCACTCCTATTTGGATTATCCCCTCCACTCTACATAGTTCTCTTCCTCCCACTCCTATTTGGATTATCCCCTCCACTCTACATAGTTATCTATTAGAATTGTAAATGAGTCAGAGCTTCTTGTGAGCTAATTAAATTTCAAATTAATAAAACTTTTAAAAATTTATTCAATATAGCTCGTTGACTAAAAGAATCCAAAACTTTGAATACACTGAACTTAATAATAGTTGTAACTATAATATACCAATTTACATGTACTTTTCTAACACCCGAGTTTGCTCAATAATATTTGTATAAGTAAGCTGGAAAATTCTCTAATATAATTGATTGGACAATAATTCTCTATGTTGGCTAAACATCGACACTATCAAAATCAAGAATGTTTTATTGGAGTGTACGAGACATGTTATTCATAACATATTTTGCCTGATGTTTGATATTTAATATGTTATTAAATTAAAATAACAAAAGAAATAAGATAAAATGAAAATTGACTTTATTCTATATAGTTAGCCAATATATATTCTTCTGAAGGGAAAATACATGAGGCATTAAGAGTTGATTGTCAAATAATGTACACGCTATACAAGAATCGAAGAGTTAACGATCAAATAATACACAAGCTTTTATCTAATTTGCAACTTTAATCCAGAATTTATAAACATTTTAAAGAACAAATATATTATCACAACGTTTAATCGTAACATTTTGGTACTTAACGTTTAGACAGTGCTACAAAATTGTTCCAAACCACAAATTCCAATTTTGGAAAACCTACGTGTCACTTGGAATTCTTAAATATCAATCCAATTTATAGTTTCATATTAGACGTGACGCTTAGACTTTTTATATTGAAAAATGTTGTCTAGGGGTTCTTTTGATATTTTTTAAATTTTAAATACTGAAGTATTACATTTTAAATATTTAGACATTTTTTAGAATACGCCAAAATATTAAATGTTTGATATTTTCCCAAACATAAACAAATAAACAGTTGCGTCCAATCTATCTAAATCACTTGGTACGGCGGACCGTTCCCATGAATTTGTTCACAAAGCCCGATATTAGGAAAGAATGCCCAAAAAATACAGAGGGATATAGTTTAAAGCAGGATTCCGGGCGAATCTTCCAGAGCGTTCTTCACCTAAAGCCAAAATCTCAACAAAATTCGTTTTGTCTGCTGATTATCTGCGTTGACAGACCGCAAACGATGTCGTACTTGCTGCCGCATCTTCACTCCGGATGGGCCGTCGATCAGGCCATTCTCGCCGAGGAGGGGCGCCTCGTCATCATTCGTTTCGGCCACGATTGGGACGACACCTGCATGCAGGTATGATTTAGTTTCATATCTTCACTCTTTATGATCTAAATTGTATTTTTTCGCGATTTTCCTTTTTCTTTTCTTTTTGGTTGTACGGTTAATAAGAGTTTTTAAGGTATGGAGCTCGATTATATTGTTCTTGCGTGTTATTTTTAATTTTTGGGTAGATTTGAGCTGCCTACATGATTGAATTAGGTTTTCGTTATAGCAATTATTCGAGTTTCGAAATTTGAATATGAAGTTCTCGTTATGATTGCTTGGATATAATTTTCAGTTGTTGCGTGAGCAATGGGAACAATTATGTGATTACGACTTCACTACCTACAGTTGTTTGCCATAATTAGTTTCAGGTTGATGTTATAAATGCTTCATGATACGTTTAAATTAGAAGCCTTAATTATTTTTTTATTGCTTTTTTTTTTAGGAGAAGCCTTAGTTATTGAAATACATTAGTTGATGAATGGTACATAGACCTAGAAATGGCCCTGATCACAGAATATGAAGGTGATTGTCCATGCAAAGCATTTGAGCTGTTTGCTTCGGTGTTATGTTTTTACCTCATCTGTGTAGGTTGTTTTCTCTATCTTAAATTCATGTTTTCATTCAGCCAATAATGTTTTGAGAGGACAAGACTTAAGTGATCTATTTCGAGTTCTAACGAGTTTTAGTTCATTGCCTCTGCTGTCCCATTATCTATGTTGCTAAAAGAACATACTTCTATGTTAATGTACGTGTGTTTCCTGGTTAAGTTTGATATGCCTTTTATGTATGGAAAACAATTGTCCCCTTGTTATATTACTAGAATTGATTTAAAGCTGGCCAATATTCTGTCTGAAATTAGCCTAAAGTGTCAAAGTTCTTGCGATCTTGTCTAAGGTTTTATGTCATAAACAAAGTTTGGTGGATAATGGGACTATTCGTCCTGGTGGTGTTTAGCTCTGCCATCTATTTTACATGCCAGTATGACAGTGTTGTAAAAAAGTTTATGTGCTGATAACAGTACTCTCGAGCCTCAACCCTCGACCTCGACCCTGCATGCTCTCCTATATCGTGAAAATTGTGCATCTCTAAGTTGTATTGCATATATTTCTTGTTCTTGACCGATTGACTATCTTACTGGTCTACATATAAGGAATCCATAAACCTCTGGTTTATGAAGTTGAGTTGTCGAAGATCCAGAGCAACAAAAGTCCACAAACAACAGATTGTCTAACCGACACCAATTAAGAAAAGCTGCATCCGGATCCGGTTTGTTTTTATTGTTCTTTTTTTTTGTCGTGAAGTTGAATTTTCTATTTGTTTGATCTTTCTTGACAACCAAAAATGAAATTACAATATTTCTGTTTTATATTAAGCCTGCAGTATCTGACTACTGGTTCTCACAAATTTGTATTTATCCCTGTTTGAAGTGTTCTGCTATGATGATGCCGGCTGTGGCTTTCTCCTCCGATCTTTTCTCTGTTATAGTAGATGCAACATATATGTAACTAGCTTTATGTTACTTCGTTCTAAGTCCTTTTCATTGTATAACTTCTATTAGATGCCAATGGTCTCAGTATGGTCCAAAGAATCTGTTGGTCTTTTTCTCTCTGGCTTTCTCAGCTCAACCACGAATCCTTTTTTGTGCCCTAACATTCGTTCAGCATTTCACTTGTTGTTTTCATGTTATCTTCAGATGGATGAGGTGCTGGCTTCGGTTGCTGAAACAATCAAGAACTTTGCGGTCATATACCTGGTGGATATCACAGAAGTGCCCGACTTCAACACAATGTATGAGCTGTACGACCCTTCCACTGTCATGTTCTTCTTCAGGAACAAGCACATTATGATCGACCTTGGCACTGGCAACAACAACAAGATCAACTGGGCCATGACGGATAAGCAGGAATTCATCGATATTGTTGAGACAGTGTATCGTGGTGCCAGAAAGGGACGCGGTCTAGTCATCGCTCCTAAAGATTACTCCACAAAATATCGTTACTAAACTGATTTTATACCCATATTGGTGTGATCTTTGTTGTTGGAACCATCTCTGTTTTAACTGTAGATTACAATTTTGTTGGTGAAGGCCATGATTTTTGAACTGCGTCTTTGGATGTTGATTTGAATTCTCGTGGTGCTCTTAGATTGTTCCATTGGTCTTGAATTTTGATTGGCCAGATAAGATTCTATCGAGCCAGAGAAAGAACAAAACAGAGTAATGTAGTACCGCGACTTTGCAGTTAACATAAATGTTACATTTCATGAATTATATAAAGTTTAATGAATTATAGAAACAAAGGAATAAAACATGTCAACGTTTTGATCCTAGAAAATTAGATTTGAGGCATTTTTGAGATTTCAGTCGATTCTTGGATACAAGCATGTAGTTCTCTAAACGTCGAGATATCTTTGAGAATTTAGGTAAGCATCGGGACATTTTACTATTTTAGACTCTTATTTCTAAAATTGAGTCTTGAATAAGTGTCTTATTTTAGAATTATATAAAAGAGAAAATATCGAACTTTCAATTTTATTGTTGCAAATATTAATTCTTTAGTTCTTCTTGTCTTTGACGAACTGATTAAGGCCTTAAGGGTGCAAAAAAGTAAATTCTCCTACTTCTATATATATATACATACTCCCTTCCCCCTCCTAAATCTATTCCTATGAATCTTCAGCACGGTTTTAATAAAAGTTGTTGAATATATTATGAATCCACAATAGTGTAATATTAAATTACTTAGTAGTGGGTCATATGTGGTAAAATGTGTAAATAAATGAGTTGTTGATGATAAAAATAAGAAATAGTGTTGTGTCATGGGTAGTAAAAAATGTAAATAAATGATATTATTAAGGATAAAGTTGGGAAGATGATTACCATCAGTGACGGAGCCAGAGATTTTACTCTGAGGGGCCCATTTTTTTAAAAATAAAATTAGAAGTAAATAATATTGTTTAAATTATATCACAATTTTAGAAAAATAAAAGTTAAACACTGTTAAACTTGAGATAAAGATAGAGAAAAATACAAAAGATATAAACGAGAAACTTACTTTATTCATTTGTGTAACTGAGTTATATATACATGATGGAGTGAGCTGTAGAGGAGCTAACAAAGTAACAAACATAAAATAAAATCCTAACAACCTACCACCGGACGTTGAGCACAAAGATCGCAACATTACGTTGAGCACGCTACGATACATTCGAAAAAGCAAACCGAATACAAAGCGAAATAACCGCATGTACGTACACATGCATGCATAATCTAATACAACCCCGTTACAAGCACAACTATCCTTTTTCAATCGGAAAACTATTAAGGAGATGATGTAACCGAACCGTGGTAACAGGTTTGGTAAAAATGTCCGCAATTTGATCAGCAGTAGATACATGACACACATCCAACTCCTTCTTTTGCACCTTGTCACGGACGAAATGAGTATCAATCTCTATATGTTTCGTACGCGCATGATACACAGGATTTGAAGCAATAGCTGCAGCACTCTTGTTGTCACACCAAAGCACCGGTGTTGGCAACACAGGAAAGCCAATTTCGTGAAGTAGAGACCGAATCCGCACCACTTCGACGTATGTCCGCAAGTGCGCGTATTCGATTCTGTGAGCTCCGGAGACAACATTCGCTTTTGGAACTCAAGAGATGAGGTTAGAACCAAGAAACACACGTAATCCACCGTCGACTTGCGATCATCGAGGAACTCGCCCATCCGCGACGGAGAATGCCTTAAGGTGAAGATATGAGGATGGATGAAAGGATAAAGCATGATTGAGAGTGCCTTTGAGATAGCGAATGACCCTACGACAAGCTTTCCACCAAGGTCGGTTGGATTTTGAAGGAATTGACTTAGCTTATCGACGATAAAGGTGATATCCGGACGAGAGAGTAAGGTATTGAAGTGTGCCGATGACACTGCGAAACAAAGTGGGGTTCGAAAACAAGGACTGTCATTTTGATGGAGTTTAGTACCTAAGTCATAAGGTGAAGTTTGGGAATTGCACTCGATCGCTTTTGTTTTGGACAAAGGTCACGTATGTATTTGGCTTGGTTTAGAAAATAAGAGCGACCTATTTCTTACCACTTGAATACCAAGAAAATAACTCACCTGCACTCCAATGACTTAAGAGCAAACATGGTGGAAAGAGATCGATGAGAGTAGAGACAAGAGTATGATCTTCGCTGTGAGTAGAATATCATCTACGCACACAAGAACGAGCAAAATTTTGCCTCTTTGCGCATGTGAAAAGAGAATGATCCGACGAAGACTTCTTGAAACCATACCGTAATGTATGCCTTGAGCTTATCGTACCACGCCCAGGCGCTTGCTTCAACCAATATAACGACTTCTTGAGCTTGCACACGTGAGAAGGAAATTGGATCGACAAATCCTCCGGTTGCTCCATAAAGACAGGATGTTCAAGATCTCCATTGAGGAATGCATTATTAATGTCGATATGTTGAATATCCCGCTTATATGTAGCAAAGAGAGAAGATAAGCCTTACGAAACAGCTTGATAACCGGACCGAATGTGTCGAGAAGTCCACACCAGCCATACCGTTGGAAACCCTTCGCGACAAGACGTGCTTTCGACTATCAATAGTACCATCTGCATTAGATTTTACACGAAAAATCCATTTGCATTGAATGAGATTCTGGTCATCGAAGATAAGGAACCAACTCCCACGTGGATTTTGAAATTATAGCTTGAAACTCCTGTGCCATCGCCTTTTGCCATTCGGGTTGAGCAAGAGCATCGACACGATGGTGGGTTCTACAACATGAACGTGGTAAAGCCAGGTGTGCAGATGTGGGCTATGAAAACTTTGGGATTGAAAATGCCACTCTTGGCACGTGTTTGCATGTGGTGTTGATTTGTAGTAGGTGTGGAATTATAGGAATGAGATGTGGAGGGCGATGTTGATGATGTAGATGCACACGGCAGAGATGATGTAAGTCGAGGAATAGGAGCAGGTGTGGATGATGATGTATGAGAGTCATGAGGGGATAATGCGGAAGGAGTTGAACTAAGATGTGCATCAGAAGATGGTGGTGAGGGATGTGGGAATTGATCCATCTCAGGAGGAGCAGAGATTGGTAATGATAGTGACTCAGGATGTGGGTAAGTCGGCGATGCTTCAGGCTGTGTAAATAGCACGGAGTAAGGAAACTCGACTTCATTGAACAAGACGCATGAGCTACATAAACTCTACCGGATGGATGCGACACCTATAGCCCTTATGGGAAGAACTATATCCTATGAACACACACTTATCCGACCGAAATTGGAGTTTAGAAGTGTTGTATGGGCGAAGAAACGGAAAACAACTGCAACCAAAGGTTTTTAACATGGAGTAATCAGTATGGATATGGAAGATATGTTGAAAGGGTGATGTGTGGTTAGTTGTTGGCAGTCGATTTATGAGGTGAACAGCTGTGGAGAATGCTTCCCACCAGAACGAGAATGGGAGGTGCGCCATGGCAAGAAGAGTTAAACCCATCTCAGTGATGTGTCTATGTTTGCGCTCGGCTTTCCCATTTTGTTGGTGAGTGTGTGGGCAAGGGTGTCTAAATTGAATTCCTAGACTGTCAAGAAGAGGTTTGAGACTACGATATTCACCCCCCCAATCCGATTGAAGACATTGGATTGTTGTTTTGAACTGCCTCTCTACATAAGCATTGAAGTTGACAAACACTTTATACACTTCGGACTTTGTATGAAGAGGAAAAATCTAAGTAAATCGTGTATAGTCGTCAACAAAGTGTATATAGTATTTGTAACCTTCGATGGAAGGGTAGAACTGGGGCCCCATAAATCGGTGTGAATGATTTGAAAAGGTAAGCACGTTTAATAGGTATTGAAGGAAAGTTGAAACTATGAATTTTTCCTGTTGCACACGCATCACAAAATTTTTGCTGTGGCGCTTTCAAGTACAAACCATCGTTATTCAAGGCTAACCGGAGAGTTTTGTTACAAGGATGGCCTAAACGCTGATGCCACAAGTGCAAGCTTGAGACGATGCAGAGACGAGACCTGGGTGAGTGAGACTTGTTCCATGACCTTTGGAGAAATCTGTTGAGATGTGGCGGCGGATAGGTGATATAAACCATCTCTAAGAGTGCCTCCAAGAGGATTTGGTGGGTAACCTTGTCCTTGACATAGCAAAAATATGAGTGAAATTCAAGATAGACTTTGTTATCACCGTAAATTGAGAGATACTAAGTAGACTCTTGGTGATATGGGAGCATGCGAAATGTTATTAAGGATAGGAGACTTCAAGAGTTAGTAGGGAGAAGTCGAGCTACATGAGATATAGGAATGATAGATCCATTACCTACAGTGAGAGATTGTTGCCCTGGTAAGGTGTGTGGACTTGCGATTATTCATGTCCGCGGTTACATGAGTTGTGGCACCGGTGTCGAGGCACCAACTGATCCTCCCGAGATATTAGGTGATGTGGATATGGTGTAGCGGATGTAGCAGTTTGGGAGACCGTGGTGAGATATGGAAGGAGGTATGGCAAGTATGGTAGTTCATGTTCTCGGTGAGAGTGTGTATAGGTGCAGTGAAATGTGCTTGATGAGCGAATGTGGAGAGTCTATGCCGTGAAGCTTAAGTCAAACCTTTTAAAACATTTGAGAGCAATATGATTTAGCTTACCACATATTTGCATATGAGTTTAGTGTTGTTACCATTGTAGAACCCGCCACCGCCTCGTCCTCTATTGCTTGAACCTCCGAAATTACTTACGCCATTACCTCTCGAAATGGAAGAATTTAAGTAAGTTGCATTAGCTTGTGGAAGATGAGATGTAACACCGTGATGGTGGAGGAGACCTGATTTTGCAGACGGATTTCATGAACTGAGAGCATTTGAACTTCATCAAGCGTGAGATCCTCACTTTTGGATTGTAGAAACACACATATGCTCTCAAACTCGGTCCTAGTCCTCCAAGGACAAAGTTTATCACATCGTAATCGGATAGTTGATGACCTATCTTTGAATATTGTCCGATATACCTCGAACTTCAAGATGTACTCATCAACATTGAGTTCCCCTTTCTTCATAGTTTGGAGTTGAAACCGTAGTTGAGTGACCTTGCTCTTGATTGTGATTGAAACAGATTTTCAAACACATTCCATAATTGGTTTGTCAGTAGGCAATGACCCATGTATCCAACCATAGATTGAGAAATAGGCGATAGAATCCACTAAAGACAAGTTGATCCCGACGTATCCAAAGAAGAAAACTGGATTCGGAATGGTTTCCGTATGAACGTGGTGGAGTAGATGTGTAATACCCCAAACTTTTAATTAGTAATTAATTGACGATTAAGATTAAACAGGCATTGCATCCTTAATAAGAAAGAAAATAGATATGCTTATGATCTAGATTATATAATTTCACATAGTAAAATGATATGTGATCGACAATTGAATTCTAAAGTTTTGAATAAAAGATTTTGTTTAGAAATTTAAAATATTATGTCGATTGATTATTTGATCTTAATGATCAAATAAATTCTATAACTATAGGAAAGTTTAAATTTTGCTATTATATGTATTATATTTTCATGTTATATAGTAAACATCATTTTATGAATGTAAGATTATAATGTGAGTATTTATTTCATAGAAGTCATGAAAATAAGAAATAAGTTATAAGTATAAGTTAGTAGAATTAAATCTAATATTTATACATATTATATTATTAAAATTAGAATGGATATATATATGAATGCTCTAGAAGAATGACTAAGCATGAGTATTAATTATTCTTGGTGACCAAGTAAGTGCATTAAATAAATGTTGATGAATAATCAACTATTAAATTAAATTAAAATAAAATAAAATTTGTAATATAAATATACCATCTCTACACTATTGAACACTTTCTAAAAATCCTCATTTTGCTTCTCCAAAACTCACGACACACACACACAACACACACTTGGAAGAAAATTTTCTTAAGCCATTTAATTTCCATATTTCCATTCCTAAGCTTGAGTTAAGGTTGGATAAGGTAATATTCCTATCTTTTCTTTACCTTTTAAGTTTAATTATGGTTGATAAATATGTTATGATATTGTTGATTTTTAGGTTGAAGGATTATGTATGTTATGTAGTGAATATTGATGCTATATGATGATATTAGTAAATTAATGGTGAAATAATGAATTAATTATGGTTTAATTGTAAGATTGGTGTTGAAATTAGAAAACCCTTATTCATAAGTTTCATGTTAACGTGATCAAATATTGAAGTTATGTTGGAAATAGGTTGCAAGTATATGTTCAAAGCATGTTTAGATTAGTAATTTGAAAGAAATTTAATAAAAATAAATTTAGAAAAATATGTATATATTTTCGAAATTTTCGAAAATATGGGGAAGTGATATGTTGATTTTATTTTCTTCAATTAACTTGATATATGAGTTTAATATGATGATTTAAACATCATGTGAATTAATTAGAATTTTCTAAGTTTATATGTTGAAAGTGAAAAATTTTAGTTTATATGTTTAATTAGTATGTTCATGCTAAAGTGGATATATGTTATGTTATTGATGTCTAAGGTTGATATATGATAATTAAATGAGAATTTGAGAGAAAGTGGAAGAAAAATATAAGTTATATATGTTATCATGATTTTCGAAAATTTCAAAGAAAATGGGAAAATTAAAGTTTAGTGTTATTCTTTATAAATGATATGGACTATGAATTTATTATGTAAGTAAGGCCAAATGAAGTTTATTTGGGATTTATAAAGTTAAAAAGGTGAAGAATCTAAAGTTTATATGCATGTTCATATTGAAGTGAATTCATGTTTTAAATAAGTTATGTTATGTGATTTTAGTTGATTAGAAATGATTTGTAAACCTAAAGTATGATAGTAGTAAAATGAATGTCATTAAAGTATGTTGATGACTTATTGTTTAATTGGTAATGAAAAGTTTAATTTAAGTGATTAATTGAAAAGTTATGCATAAGTAACTTAAGAAAAGAAATAAAGTGTTTATGTAAAGAAAAGAATGTGAATTTAGTTCACTAAAGTATAATTACAAAATAATTATCACTCGTTCCTTTGATACCAAAGTAGACTCGTGAGAGTCGAATAACATAAATATATAAAGAAAGTTAATGAAAATAAGGATGCAATGACCCGAAAGATTTATAAATTTAATAAGTGAAAGTTTAGACAAAAGCATCTAAACAAAAACACAAGGAAAGAAAAGAATGAATAAGAGGAAATTCATATATGTTTGATAGATAATAAATGGCCTTTATGTGAATACTGATATTATCGACTAATCTAAGGTACATCGAAAAAGGGCAAGGCAATTAAAGAGGAAGAAGAAGGAGAGAAAGAAAAGTTTATTAAACTTACCGAGTAAAGTCTACAGGTGGGCTTTCTGAAAACTTATAGCACGTGCTAATTTATATTATTTCATTATCTATTGCATGACATTCAAAATTATTGACTTGTCAAATGTTTGAGCATGAGCATGATGCATTGCCTGTCCACGGAAAGAGAAAGAAAGAAAGAGAAAGAAAGAAAAGAAAGAAAGAATGAAATAATTTACCGACGTCGGATAGCGACCTTCGGGTCATAGCGTGTTTGAGAAGGAGGCCTACTTCTCAACACATAGACAGAATCCGTGGATATGGGAAGAGAAAGATGTCTGCAGACAAAGATCATGCATATGCATTTGTTTTAAAATTATGAAAATGAAAGCAAGTAAGTGTTTATTGCGAAAATCATGCACAGGTTTTTCACTAAAACCCCTGTGTATTGCAAAGTTACGGCAAGTCAATCTTATAGCTCTAAGAGCAAAGTTTCAAATATTTTCGGCATGTGTCCACTGAGTGCTTATGTACTCACGCTCTGCATGTATTTCTAAATATGCAGGTTGAGCTGGGAGTTTGGAGATGGAATTGGAAGAAGGAACACTGTGGTTATCTTGGTTTATGGCTTCCGTCATATATATTTACAACATCTCTTATTATTCCGTTTGTTTCATACATTTGGTTATGATCGTTGAGATTAAACTCATTGATATCTCTTGTTGTTGGAGTCGAACTCCTATATATAGGTATCCTCTGTTGCTTGAAGTAGACTTGAATTGATCATTTACCAAGACTTGATTGAAATGTTGGAATTGGACTTGTTATGATGTTGTGTCGTTTGAAAGTTTATCTTGAACCCATGTTGATGCCTATTGCGTCTTGTTGTTAAGTGAAAACTTTGATGCTTGTTGTTGTAAGTTGATGCCCAGAGTTATATGTCCTCATACATATAACTCAACTACCATTTCTGTTGCCACACTCTGAAATGAATGATCGTTATGTTGTTGTTACAATTGTAAAAGGAAAAACCCTTTTTGATCAAAAGTCGAATGTTTTGATTATCCTTCCACCATTATTCCTTTTATTCATTCGACTTCATGCAAACAAATCATTTCGTTCTATTTGAAATTAAGACGTCATCCAATAATTATTCTTCATACATTATTGTCATATCCCTTATTGAATTCGTGTATCATCATTAGTGCTAATAGTTCATGTAAAGTCATTAGTCACGGCCTAATCTCTTGATTAAGAAGTTAATGTGACAAGATGTTTGTCAGAAACATCTTCAAATCCATACGCACGAGTCTTGCGCCAAAATCGAGTTTTCTAAAAATATAATTGGTTCATCAAGTTTAATGTCGATAGGATTTATGGAAGGAAGATTTGTTTGAGGAGGTGATCGATCCATGGTGAAGAAGAAGATCGGAAAAAAATCGATGCTTTGAAGGTTTTACCTTGCTCGATACCATGTTAAACTTGAGATAAAGATAGAGAAAATACAAAAGATATAAACGAGAAACTTACTTTATTCATTTGTGTAATCGAGTTATATATACATGATGGAGTGAATGTAGAGGAGCTAACAAAGTAACAAACATAAAATAAAATCCTAACAACCTACCGGTGGACGTTGAGCACAAAGACTGCAACATTACGTTGAGCACGCTACGATACATTCGTAAAAGCAAACTGAATACAAAGCAGAATAACCGCATGTACGTACACATGCATGCATAATCTAATAAACACAATCACCATCATAAGTTTATCTTATATTCTTAATTTTCTGAAATCGTGCATAATAATTTCATTGGTAGCATTAACAAACACATCATTTTCAATGTACGAAATTAAGTTCATTCAATAGTTTGGTTCAACACTTATATTTCTAAAATAATCATCATATATTCAATTGATCTATATTTTGATTGTTTTATCATCAACAAGTTTTTTAAATGCTTAAAATAAGAATTTAAATAACTTAGATGCCTTCAGTTGGTTGTTGTTAGAATAATTTATCATAAAAAATTTAGAAATTAGATTGATCATATTAGTTCATATATAAACAACTATATTTTTTGCATACATTTTTTATTTTATTAACATAATACAAATAATAGAAAAAAGAAAAGAAATAGTACAAAGTTGAGAGACAAGAGAATATAATTAAATTACAGGAAAAGAAAAATGAAAAATAAATGAGAAAAGACGAAAGGAAAAAGGACAAAGGAAAAAAGAAAAAGAGAAGAGAATGAAAAAGTGAGATGAGAACAAGAGAAGGAGAACAAAATTACAAAAAAAAAAAAAAAACAGAAAGTCTTCGAATAAGTGGAAATCAATCCAACCAACTGAACTACAATGAAGTCTTTGTCTTAATTGCTAAATATATACTACTAATACTCAAAAAATTTAGGAGGCCCAGACCCCAACATAGCTCCGCCACTGATTATCATAAATGAATATGAAGGAAATTCGGGGACATCCCAAAAAAGAAAATTAGGAAGGAAATTGGGAGATGGAGGGAGTATATGATTTTTAATGACATTATATACTTTATTCGAAGACAGTAGAAGTATATACGTACTGTTATGTTTCGACATGGCATATGCAAGGTTTCTCCTTCCTCCGAACATAATCGTATCAAAATGGAATCTTGATCCATTTGAATTTGAAAGTTGTTTTAGTATAAAAGAAAAAGAAAAAGTAAAATCAATAAACCTAATCCGAATTCCAAAGCCCAGTTTTCTGTGGTGGAGAGCCTAAGTTAATTGGGCCTGTCGAAACCATTAAAAAGGAATTTCCCTCACCCATTTTCTCGCTCTTCAATCTTCATCAGTCATCAATCTCACTGCCCTTTATTACACCTGCTAAACCCTAACCTTACGCCGGATCTCTCGCTTTCTCTCTCTACCTTTTTTCTGCTTTATTTCCTCCCCGTAGATCGCTAATGGCGAGCACAACGGAGCCGACAGCTCTGAAGAGAGAAGAAGAGGAGGAGGACGATTCGAAGCCATCGGCAGAGGATGAGGATACCGGAGCTCAGGTAGCTCCGATCGTTAAACTCCAGGAAGTTTCCGTTACAACGGGCGAAGAGAATGAAGATGTTCTCCTCGATTTGTGAGTAGTCTAATTCTAGATTTGAGTTGAAATGGAAATGTTTATTCAAGTATTTTATTGGAATTTCGATTCGAGTTGAAGTTGATTGGTGCAGTGTTTAGTTTGTTTTATCGACTGGATAAATGTAGGATATGAGTAATCTGATTCAGAATTTTGGTTGAAGTAGAATGTCATTTGAACGATTGGCTGAGCAGTTGTTGGGTTTGATATTTGGTTGAATCAGCCGATGGAGGTGTTAGTTATGAATTTGATGAATTGATGTACGATCTTAGTAGTTTGACTGTAGATTCAAAATGAAATTAATTGCTTCTATTAGGTATATTGTCAATGGAGAAGTGATAAATTATTGATTCATTCCGTTAAGGTTTTTGCCTTTGCAATTGATGCTTTAGATGTGGAATTGATAATTTATTGTTATTCTTAAAAGAATTAGTATAGTAGAACTTGTTCGTGGCAATGCTGTTTGTATTCTGCATCTAGCGTTATTTGATAGTAAATTGTTTCTTTGTTGGTAGGAAAGCGGTTGTATAGATTTGACAAGGAAGGTAACCAATGGAAAGAGAGGGAGTTGGGATGGTGAAGCTACTCAAGCACAAGGAGACTGGCAAAATTAGGCTTGTTATGAGGCAGAACAAGACGCTTAAGATTTGTGCCAACCATCTCGGTTAGCAGATCATATTTGTACATTTATAAATTTGTGTTTTAAACTTAGTTGCATGTCTATGTGATTGTGTTTCTTTATCTGAACCTTTATTTATTAAAAAAAAGATATCAGGTATTAGTATTGGTGTGAAATTCTACATGTTGTCTGTTTTAGTGAAAGACTCGTGAAGGCATATCTGCCTGAAATATACCTTTTCCTTCTCAATTGTAGTTCTTCCTACAATGTCCGTACAAGAGCATCATGGGAACGACAAGTCTTGTGTGTGGCATGCTGCCAATTTTACAGACGGAGAAGTAAAGGAGGAGACGTTTTGTATTCGTTTTGCCTCAGTGGAGAGTAAGTTGTTCTATCTTTTATTGCCAATGTGGATGTTCTTCCCCTCTCTCTCGCCAGTATGCAAATTACAATATCAATCTTTGTATGCTGTTATTGCTAACCAAGTTACACTAGTAGATGAATGCATAGTAATTTGGAATATGTTTGTTTAATTTATGCTTAGTAATATCTGAGTAGCATTTTGGTTTGTTTGATTCTCTTTACTAAACTGTTTAGTTCTATGCATAATATCTAAACTATTTGTTAAAATTGCTTTGCATATAAAGGTAATAATTATGCCATCCTCGTTAATATGGTTATAAGTTGAACTATGGTGAAATGCTAACTAGTGATTTAAGTGTTGAGTTTTTGTGGAAACGCTATCCAGTTTTATTTGTGTTTTACTTCTAGAATAACTTGCTCTACTGCTATGGTTGTAAGTAGTTTATTTCTCTCATTAGGACTAGTTAAAAGCTTTTAAACTGACATTAGCTCTATACAATTTTCTTCTCCTTCAGTTCTATGTCACTTTGGAGCAAATTCTGATATGCATTTGGTTTTTCTCTTTGTTCAGACTGCAAATCTTTCAAAGACAAGATTGAAGAAATCACTGAATCTCTGTCGAAGGACAGTGAAGAAAGTTCAGAAGCTGATGCTGCAGCCAATCTCATTGAAAAGTTGAGCGTCGAAGAAAAAGACAGAGAAGAGAAAACAGAGGCGAAAGAAGAGAAAACAGAGGCTAAAGAAGAACCCACGCTCAAGGAAGAGAAGAAGGATGAGACCGAGAAACAGGAAAAATCTGGCAACGACAAGTAGGGGACCACACTGGATTTCTCGTCTGGGATTTTGTTGGTTGAGACGCCGGTAATGAGTGAGATGAAAGCCTGAGACTAGAATACTACTAAAATCACGAAAACGACTTCTGCATTTGGTTATGTTGGTTTGTTTGCTGGTATCCTAGTTGGTTTGTTGGTGTCAATTGATGTGTGTTTATAGTTTTTAAGTGTGTGGCTTTACCTTACGCTGTCGTTGGTATATCGGTTGTGTTACGGGGTGCATTACCATCGCTGCCTATATTTTAATCATGGCCGTTGATTAAGGTCTTTGGTTGCTTCGTCCTTTGTAATTTGTATATCCCCTTCGAGGAGAGTGAGATTTAAAATTCGTGATTAATATTTGAGTGATAAGTTGGCTGAATTAAGAGAGGATATGACTAAACACTACGAGAGAAGATATGATGGATTGAGTCCGCGCTCTTTTATGGGCGGACGTGGAATTGCACTATGACAGATGAGGTACATAATGTCTCCTTTTTCCCATTCTGTACTTAATATTTATACAAACGAAGGGCATTTATTAAGAAATTGGGTTCATTATTTCAGTGAAATTTATTTTTAAGTTTAAAAATCTTTGGGACAAAAATTCTTGCTTAATGTGCTGTCACCTTCACGCCTATAGTAGCTATCGTGCTTCAAATACACCACCTGATGATTCTGATTGGGCGATTGATAGAAATAAGTGAATAATAATTTCACAAAAAAAAGAGAGCAACAATTGTTGGTCCCAAGGGTGTACGTTAGCGGCAGCAGTAGTGGGGCAATCATCCATCCATAAAATCAGACGAGGACGCTGCCACAAGAGAAAGCAAGTTCCCTTGCAAACCTGGGCAGCCACGAACAACCTACCCTCAATATCCCTACCACACTTCCTAAATAATTAAACCATCTAAAAATGTTAGTCAAACGCACTGTACAATTGAGTGATGCTACTGCCGAATAGGCGGGCGGCACTCGGCAGGCATTTATCTGTTATCGTCCTTTGTAGGACGTCTCCCCAACCAATGCTGAAATCGTCGGCATTGTTTATGACTATGGAGACATCACATCGTCCAATGATGTGATCATTTGTACATCTGAGTCCATAGGCGTTCCTCTCATGATGCTGCCACCCACAGAGTCACCTATGAGATGGAACTGAGTATATAAGTCCTGCCACCGCATGAGTGTCAGCTACCCAACTCAAATGTGTGGGACGTTTCTTACCAAATATTGAGTCGATGGATGGTCGTCTTGGTGATGTACTCCTGGTATGATCTGCAGTTCAAAACTGTATGTGAAGATGGTTCTATAGGCCAGGATTAATTTTCCATTACAATTTAGGATTCGAGAAGAGATTTGGAAGAACTTACAATGATTTATGAAAATAGCTCCAAATGGGATTTGTTCATTATCAACTAATACAGCCTATGAATTTTTCTTTCCAAATAAAATAGGTATAACTCAATTTCCCAAGGGGAGGGACCGAATCATCAGGTTGGGAGAAAATGACAGAAGTCACACGGCATTACTTTTTCACACAATGAGGGAGGTCGTCTAAAATACTGGCCTCAGACAAATGCTAATCTGTACCTGATGAATAACGCAGTGCCTTGACAGCATCAAAATTCTTGTAAGTATAGCCCACGAAACTCAAATCCTTTGGAGTGAGATGCAGCTACTCAATTAAACAAGAGGATCCAGTTATTTACCTTGGCCATTATCAAGCCTTAGCATAAGAGGTAAAAACATTTCATAATGACAACCTTTCTTGAGGGTCCTGATCCAGATCTAGCTTGTTTTGGAGGATCTAACTGTTGGAAACAATGAGAAACTTGCATCAATTGGTCTATTTGAAAGAAAAATAGAATAACACAAAATATTGTTCATATATAATTTTTTTTGGAAGAAGGCTGGTTCAGCTTTTAATTTGGATGTCTTAAACTTTGAGGTCCTATGGGGTTACAAGTGCTAGTGTGTATTTAATTGTTCTTTTTTTGGGGTTAATAAAGCTGACCTACATAGAATAAAGGTTCCGGTCAACAACAATTAAAGGTAAAAAAAAGAGAAAGTATTTATCTAAACCAAAATCAAAGTAAGAATTTCACCAAACTAGTGACTTCTGAGATAAATACACGAGCTGATGCTTAATATCTCTAGCTGAAGTAGCATTGATGGAAGAAACATAGTAAAATAAAGCGATGAGACTAGAGTGTACTTCATCAAACTTCATAAAGTTCTGGGTGTCCAGCTCTCCATTAACCTCTGGTTTGAAGGCTGCTTCCATTTCATACAGCTTATCCCATTCAACATCCACAAACCAAGGGTGGGCCTGCAAACATTCATTTAAAAATTAAGATAGATACGTGAGAAAGCACCTTTACGAACTCGTACCTTTATCTGGGCAGCCCCTCCAGTTCCAAGCCTATGTTCCACATCACAGAGTAACCTACATATGAGATCTTTCGCCTCGAGACTCAGTTTGGTGTCTTCAGGAAATTTCAGGTGATTGCTCCAATGAACAATCTGGTGGTCATTGCTCCAAGCTTATAATATTAGAATTGATTCAAAAGTAATTCTAGGTTCTAAAGCAATGTTTTGCATGTGATCATTTCAATCTTTAGAAAAATGCATGAAGGCAGTCCATGTTTGATCTCCAATTCATACCAACATCAACCCACTGAAAAGTTGGATTATGCATAATTGATCTTAAAAAAGGTACTTGGTTCCCAACAAATTAGGAAGTGATAAAATTAACTAATCCCTGAAAATACAGCTTTCCTTATGATCGTTATGAATGCCCATGGTCCAGTTTTAACGCATTGCCAAATGTAGACATGATATAACTAAAAGCAGATACAAAGTTCAATGAAAGAGAACAGATTGTCATACATTATGTGTAGGATATACCTTTCTGCAAGTGGTCATAGGGTCATCAGCATAAAAAGGGGGATAGCCAACAAGCATTTCGTACATGATTGCCCCTAGCGACCACCTGCATGAATATATGGTCGTTAAGGTGATAAAAGAAAGAAAAATTAGCACAGTTCATTTCTATGACATCTAAAATTTGCAAGTAATGCAACATCGACCATGAGCAGAGTTCTGAATCCCAGAGTTCCTACATAGTTATCAATTTTTATAGAAGAACTAAAATTTTATATTTCTTAGGTGCACACTGGCTCTAGCAGCCTCATCTCATTCCATTTTGTAATTAAAGTAATGCAACATAGAGAACATAGCAAGATTCAAGCTGAAGAGAATGTTTATTCTAATAAATTTTCTCATTGATATAAGCCAACACATAAATTGCAGAGTAACTTGTGTTCTCAGAAGAAAGAAAAGACTTCAACTGACCAGTCACACTCCATGCCATATCCCTTTTTCATTAACACTTCTGGAGCAATATAGTCCGGTGTACCTACAGTAGAAAATGCCTTGACATAGAGAAAAGCATATGATTAACTCATGAGTAGAGAGCAATGGAACCTAAATCATCAGCTAAGATATAACTAGACAAGAGAGTAGGAGGCTTCCCTATAAAGAGAGAAGAATCATATGCAGCAAGGTAGGCAATTATGAGAAAGTAGAAATTAATGAGAGCTACAAGGCAGGATGTAGTAAAAAAGCCATTTGACTAAACAGTGCCGTTGCACCAGTTATAACACAAAGGTCATCATGCCATAACAAAGGATGGTTGTGCAATTTAAGCAAATTTAAACAGTAAACTTTAGGAAGGTCAGACTCAGGTGAATCAAACCCAATCATGGTTGAGCTAGATGCAGCAAACCAGGTCACCCTGATCTTGAAAATTTGAGGATACATAACGGACAAGACCCTAATCCAAAGTTCTAGGGAAAAGGAAAAAACTTTTATGATTGCTTACCAACTTTCTTCTATTCATCTGCCAGTGCTGGAGTTGTTCTTGAGGACTTCTCCAGTTACTGCCATTCGTAACATCAGGAAAGTGTCTATCGATATCCATTGGTTCCTTTATGTTATCATCATCCATAGCCTCATTCTCATTTACTGTAGATAAAGTTCTACAATCGAGTGGCTTGCAAAGGCCAAAATCTGATAGCTTCATGTGACCGCTCTTGTCAAGAAGAAGGTTGTCTGGTTTGATGTCCCTAAAGATAAATTATAGTGAGAAAAAGTCAACCACATGAGCAATTTTTGCAGCAATCAGTACAGATTAATTCTGCAGAAAGTTTGGTGCTGAACGCCTGAGTACTGAATGTTAAAACTTACCCACCTATGAATATAATTGTGCTTGTGAATGGACTCAATGGCCAGTACACTTTGAGCTATGTAAAATTTAGCCACATTTTCAGAAAGTGTGTCTTCTCTCATCAGAAGAGTTATCATGTCACCACCAGGGAGATATTCCATGATCAGATACAGATATTCAGCATCTTGAAAGGAGTAATACAATTTAACAATGCAGTGGCTGGCCACTTCTGCCAATAGGTTTCTCTCTGCTCTAACATGTTCCACCTATAAAGCAGAATATTTTTCAACGTATTAGGCTGGTTCTGAAGAAGATCTTCCAAGAACTTATTAGAGAGGATAGTTAAAAATTACAAAGATGTGGACCCAAAAAAAAACAAAAGAAGTGAAAGAAAAAGTTTCCACTTATGCAAATATTAAAACCTTGGTCAGAATCTCCTCACTTGTTGTCATAGGATAAAAGTCTATTGTGGATGATTAGAAAACCAAAAACAAAGTTCTGCATCTTTACTAATATACTACCTGTCCCTGAAACCATTTCAGATTTCTTCAACTTTTCATGGCATAAATATTGCCAGATTTCTTTTCCTACATAATCGGACCTGCAGTGCCAAATTTTTATTAGAAGCTGCATAAACAGCCAAATGAATACAATTAGACATTAATTATAACTATTAGTTACTCAATAATGCTTAATTAGGAAGTCTCCATAAAAAATTTATTTGAAAGACTGAATTGAATTGATATGTGTAGCTATTTCACATTCAAATATATTTCCATGATTTGGAATATATTAAAAGAAAATCCATACTAAATAGAAGGAACATATGCAGAATCACCAACCTCGCCAAACGCCCCACGACCAATGATCGTTAGAAGTTCAAAATCATCTACACATATCTTGTTCCTTCTCAACCGCATATACTCTGTTTCCTTTCGCTCTAAATCTTTAATTAGATTTATCTGTTCCTCTTTCGGCACATCTGATGTTGCCAACTTCCTTTCTAGTATCCATCTCCTGGAGTATAAAGTATAAAATATCAAGGTTCTAAAATTTCACTAAATCTCCATAATAGCAACTTTAAAAGACGGAACTGGTTTGGCAAATTTAAAATCTCTTTAACTGCAAATGTGAAAGAATAGATGAGGAACTGGTAGTATGAACTTTGTCCACAATCACATGAATTGCATACCAAAATTCAGTTGGCGTTAATAAAATTAATCAAGACTTGCACATGCTGAACTACTTTAAACATGTCTTTCTTCAACCAAATACAAGTATGACTTTTATATTCTCGGAAGAAAAAATGTCGATGGGTATTTGAATCCTTAAAGATATCCCATTGGTAACTTTTCTGTTTCCTACCATGCACCAAATAAAGCACTAACAGTTATTTCCTGCTTTGTTTTACCATCAAAAATGAACACTCTTTGCAAGAGTGTGAGTAAATTATCCTCCTGTTTTAATTCTCGTCCAGTGAACTACCTAAAAGTAACCGCCATCAGTCATGTCCTGACAAAAATCTCCATCGACTAGGCTGAGTTGAACTAACTACTGGTATTTAACTCTCAGTTTATCGTCTTTAGGCTTTAAACCATCAATGCCAAATGTTCCAGACCTACTCTCCATATTCAGAAAAAGAACATCAGATCTGAAAAATCATGAAGATTCAGCTAATAAAAACAGAAAGTAGAAATGAAGTAAATAAATTTACTCCGAGCTGATTTTTCCTGTCCAGAGTTCCACAAGCTTGAACTCGAGAAACATATACATGCATAAAATAAATAACCGCTTAACAACCTTCATATTATAAATCTCAGCACCTTAACCGCTGCAGTCTCAAATTAACCACTTAGGTTCAGCGTTTGTTATCGCATTATATCAATAATAAGCTAGAAACAGAATCTGTACACTTCAAACACAATTTCCACCAATGAAACACCAAAGGAAGCATCAGATCACTTGATTATATCCAACCAACCAAAATTTCAATTCATTTCAGAACCTAAAATCCACTAGTTAGAAAATTCACAAAAAAACTAAAGAAACAAATCAACGCAGTAGATCTTGTAAACAATCTCAAATTGCAAGAAGAAACAACTAATTGAACACTACTTGAGAGCATTTTCAAGTCAAAACAAAGCTTCGCCACAAAACATACAAGCTCATAGCTCGTTACTCGAATACGCGCGCACACCACACACGCGCATACACACCTTTCCTTTCTTTCCTGTATGCTTTTCATCTGATTTCTGTAGTGATTCTCGATTAACTGTTTGGCAGCAGCGACTTTCTCCAGTGTCAGACTTGAACCTAGAACTTCCTCTTCTCCATTTGTATTGTTTTCCTCTTCATCCATTCTCGCTTCCACACTCTCTCTCCAAATTTTTCCGCTAAATTTTGGTTTCCGCTATTTCTCTCTCTAAATATGGGCACGCATATTTATGTGTGTGCGCGCTTATTTATACTGATGTGTGTGTATTTATTGCAGGAACGAGAAAAGGGCAAAGCTGAGTATCGTTTTACCTCGTCAGTGTATTTTTGGTTATGATCCCCTACTTTATACACTCTTTTAAACTTCGTGGGCCGCGCTGCTGAAAATGTTTGTACCTTGATGCTTGTACCATAAAATTCAAACTCGTAACCTTAAATCACAAGTTCATCATCATTATATCACATCTAAAAGGTTAAAATATCCCTTCTAATATTTGTGCGTGTAATGATAATTTCGTGTTTCTAACTTCTGGACATAACATAAACATGTATGTACAATTGTATCATATTACTTTTAATAAATAATTTCCGAATTTATCCAATTATATTATGTCATGTGTGTATAGTATATGTGATTATGCTAATGAATTACAATATACAAAGGCAATATCATGCATCTTTAGATACAATATGTTCTAATGAGTAAAAATTGTTTTTAAAGGAGTGGCAATATGTGTTATAAGCTTTATAAATTCACTATATTGAACATTTTTTGGCCAAATTTCTTTTCTTTTTTTTCCCACAAGAAAATGAAAATCTAGAGGAAACTTACATATTTATTAAAATCTTCGTTAATATTTAAAAGTGAGATACCCCTTATTATCAAACTAATGCTATTCGAAATAGTCAAATAACTATGAGAGCAAAAATACATTTTTACCCTTCAAAAATCAATCTACATGAAAGAAAGGGTGTATGGGGAGTAGTTGTAGAGGATTGACTCCCAGCTGAAAAGGGTCTGGATCTGGTGCAAATGACAGGTGCGCTCTAACGTGGACGTACTTGACAGCTGGCATCTTTATAAGGGTTCTTTGGTGAGGATTTTATTTTAATTGATTTTATTAATGTTTTCTTTTAACTTTTTCTGTTTAGAAGAATAATTACTTTAAAATGTTCCCCAAAATTGTATTAAAAACTTGAACCACGTCTCGAACTATTAGCCATGAAGAGCAATTAATATGATTTAATGAGTGAAAAGTAATTAATATTTGTACGGAATGTCAAGTGCAATTTAGTTCGGTAAACTTTTATGACAAATTATATTTCCTACATTTGAAAAACGATAGGCTATGAGCTATCATAAAATAGTTGTGGAGTGCATCTTAGGGGGTGTTTGGCTAAGTTTATTTTAGGGAGCTTATAAGCTCTAAGAGCTTATAAGATGTTTCAAGAGCTTATAAGAGGTAATGTTTCAAGTGTTTATAAGTTGTTAAAGTGTTTGGATAATTGATCTTATAAGCTAGAGAAAGAATCGTTAGTTAGAGAGATAAAATTGACGAAATGTGAAGTTGATAGTGTATGTGTAGCAAATAACGAACTATAATAAGATTATTTTGGTAAATTCATGGTTGCTTATAAGTTTATGAAAAAATAAGCTAGGGTTGACCAACTTATTTTTAGGAGAGCTTATAAGTTGTTGGAGCTTATTTTCACAGCTTATAAGTTGTTTAGGAGCTTATTTTGCCAAACACTTTGTAATAAATTATAAACTCCTAAATGTTTATAAATGCTTTAAAGAACTTATAAGCTCACCAAACACCCTCTTACTCTTACTAGTGAAATTTGTGGAAAATTATTTATTTATTTATTTTAAAATAGTCATTTTACTCTTGATAGTGAACTTTGTGATCATGCCTCCTTTGAACTCAAGCTAAAATGTCATGCCATAAGTATTACTAATTCCATTTTTGATATTTGTGATAATTACTCTTTCTATTTTTTATAAGTATCTATAATTGTCAAATTATATATACCAAGAAAATAGATAAATTTACTTTATAATTTTATTGATTAACATAATAAATGCACATACACAACTAATTCTCAAATTTCAAAATATCAAATAAGGATAAAAATAAGAAGAATATCATAATTTTACTCTCAAATTGCAAACCAATCAAAAGTGATAACATGACACTTATTAAAAACGAAGGAAATATCTATAAGTTCCTATTTAGTTTGTTGGTGGAATTCAATTTATGACATTCAACTATAAGATCGTTAGTCTACCAACCTTCTATATTAATACACACACACACACACACACACACACACATATATATATATATATATATATATATATATATATATATATATATATATATATAAAGAGATAGAGAGAGAGAGAGAGAGAGAATCAAATATAAACCATAATTAAAGTATAAAATATGAACAGATTTTAACCCTTAGATTAAACTTATCCAATGGACATTGTTTTGCCAATTAATGTCCGTATATGATACACAAAATGATTAGTAGAGGTTAATAAAGTAATTTCAATTTTTCGATTATCAGTATCAACATAATTATAGGAATTCTGATTTACATATATCATGATAGAGTAGTGATCCATTGAATAAGATAAATTAGTTATTATTTCCTATATCCATGCCATTTACAATACTTGCTTTCTTTTTTAGATTTCGTGAGTATTACTGGTTGAACACTAATGGAGAATTCAAGTAATATTCTATTTGAATGTTGAGTTTAATCTATCATATTTTCTTATTCTAGATTTGTTCTTGTTAGCAGAAGTACTTTTTTGTTCGCTTTTATTAGATTGTGTTGTAATATAGTAGGCGTCTATGTGAATTTGTACTAAGCACGTGATGAATCGCATTCAAATTATGTATGAACTTCTTTTCGTAGTGGTATGTTTTGGTTGTGAAAAAAAAAATTATAGTAGGCGCCCGTGTAAAATTGTACTGAACACATGATGAATCGCATTCAAATTATGCATGAACTTCCTTTCGTAGTATTAAGTTTCGGTTGTGGGAAAAAAATATGGTTAATATTATATTATTTTGAAGATGGACTAGAATCAATTACAGTTGTTTATTAGTTAGTACTATAACATGTTTAATTCTCGGTGGTAGCTTCAAAATGTCAATGCATGCCATATCTTATAAAATTTTATTTTTATTTTCCATTACATGTCAGCTCAGATGTTGGTGGGCTATTTATTCCAACATGTGACGTTGATTTGAAACCTTTGCGGTCAACCATTTGACTCGTTGGAAGCCGCATTTGATTTTTATTCGCTATATGGTTATGAGTCGGGTTTTGATGTTCGGATGGAACTGCAAAAATAGGCAAGTATCATCAAGTAGTGATTGGGTACTTTGTTTGTACTAGGGAATGGATGAAGAGTGTAGTTCATGATGAGTCATATGAAGATTCAGGTAAAACTGTAAAGAAACATCGGAGGCCATCAACTCGTCTTTGTTGTAAAGCTCTTATTGTTTTGAAAAAACAGATTGGAATGGTTTATGTTGTATCGAGTTTCAATGAAGGTCATACACATGATTTTGTATCACAAGAATATCGTCATCTTTTAAAGTATAACATGAAAGTGGATCATTCTCATCAAATGATTCTTCTATAGTACAAATACTCTAGTGGCGCAGATATGTTTTCTATAGTACAAAACAAACAAGGACATTTGAGATGTTTTATGGGGCCAAAATTTCTATGATATAGTTGTTTACCCCCTCCCCGGGATGTTATCCATAACAAAGGTGGTGGTAAGAGGTTGAAGTCAACATTTGAGAACAAGGTTAAAAAGGCTAAAAAACAAGATGAAGATGCTGAAAATGCAAACGATTGGTGCACCATGACTCTCGAAATTGTGGTAAAGTTGTTGAGGAGGAGAGTTAAGAAGACTGACTATTTGTGCTAGTACAATATTTCGTCCCTTTTTTTTCAAAAGGTGGTGATGAACTTATTTGTGGTAGATTTATTATTTAATTGTTTGAACTACATTTCTGACATTGGAATAAGTTTGTGGGTTGTTTTATTTATGTCTTTTGTTATTTTATGCATTTCGTTATAATTGAGGATCAGATTTGTACTATTGACTAAATCAATGCTTCTAAATTGATTTTTTCACAATTCTGAATTTCTATTCAAACATGGTCGGTATCCGTATTAAGATTGTACGAATCATAAACGCACTATACCAAACAACTTAATAAAGCGACACAATATTTTCCAGTTATGTTGTGGACCAAACTTGAAACAAATATGAGATATGCAATTACTAGAACAACTTGTACTAAATTCAAAGTTCATATTTCACGTGTTCCGATCAGTTTTATATGTGTATTTATTTTTTCTTATAAAAGACATAGACGTACAAATTGGACAAGCACATAGTATGAATTCGAACTAACAATGGTATGAATTCAATAACTGTATCAAATAACTTAATGATTAGATACATTATTTGCAGTTCTGTAATAGAATTGTTTTTTAAAACAAATAAAAGGATACATAATTACTCGAAAATGTAGTTCAAAATCGACTACATTATATCTTTTTCAAGCATCTTCTATACCTATAATTTTCAACCTAATAGTGTTGTATCTATGTCGATATTTGAGTTTCTTATCAACTATCCATAATAATAATTTGCACTCAAGACAACTTGGTCTTTCACGTTGTTGTGTTTCGAAACAAGCAGAGCACACAGTAATGCACACGTAAGAGGTTTAATTGTCTTTTGGATTTTGATGACAACCCACTATCTCACGATGATGTTGCTTCTCCCATAAACGTCTCAAGATACCTTATCAGATAGATACCAGTGTCATTGATATTGTTTGCATCTCCCCATTTGATGCTCAAGATGGATTCCTTAGCCTTGTGGACAATATTTCCTTTGTGAGCATGGTTGACGTGGTGCGGTGTAGCCCGAAGATGCGTTTACATGCAATTTATTAAAAAAAAATTTAGATACGACATTTGGAATTTAAATTAATTTGAAAGAGTTTGGATAAGTAGGCTCAACATACCACGTCATGGATTGTTGAGATATATTTCTCCATACGATAATTTGCTTGTGTTTCGTTCAGACTATCTATGACACACACCTTAGCTTTTCTCGTGTCCACACATATTGCATAGTATTTTAGTATCTTGCACACTGGGAAGAAGAACCAATAGAAAATAAATTGTTTAGTTAGTGTACAGAAGTACTAATTTTTTAAAATGAATAAATAAGACATTTACTAACAAGGTCTATGTAAGGGAGTACGTCGTGTTTAAGGCGTTCGAACTCTGGAGCAATCTTTTTGAAAAATATGTCCATGCGTCTCTCGTACGATCACATTTTGGGGTCTACCTCCGCAATTCAGATAATTAGTAAGTAAGTTCATACAACTTACTCTACGATTCAAATGATTTTTTTAAAACAATTAGATCATGAATATATTCAAGCACCTTACGTCCGTTATCAGATAATTAACCAACGAATTCATATGAATACTATATCAATTCAGACACTATCGCGATGCTTTCACGGATAAGGGCTTTAATTAACATCATAAAGAATTTCATATCACCGTGTACACAATTCATAAAAAGAATTTCATGAAAATCAAATGCTAAAATACATATTGGGTAAAAAAATGGACCACCCGAATAACATTAACCACATACAATTGAAGTTATTTTCAATATTAAAATAAAGGACCATTTGTACTTGATAAAACGACATACTATAAAGAACAAAAACAGTGTAATCTTCGAATCCTAGGATGCACTATATCCAATAAATAAGGAACAAAAACAGTGTAATCACAACAAAGAAAATAAGTCACGTTGCCTCCAAAAAATAATTAGCTAGTATACGACAATATTACTCATATACCTCTAAAATCATATTTTCGAGAATTCATATTAACCAGAAAAGGGTATGCACGAGAAGAACGAGATACCAAAATACATAATATCTTAGTCGATTTCTCCATCTGAACAAAAAAAATTACAGTCATAGTGGAACAAACCCGTTGCTCTAGGAGATTTGAGAGTTGTCTTATTCATCGACATAGCATTGATTTTCCTTGTATGATTCAGTGAATATTTCGCAATTGCAAAACCATTTTCTCGTTGTTGGAATGCAAAAAGAGTTGTGTGAATTGGAATGCAGATGGATAAACATTAAATCACAAACCAAATATTCATTGGATATTGTGATATTCATTGGATATTGGGTAGACGAATAATCATTAGGTGGAGAGTCATTAATTCCATATCTTAGTTTGATTTGTTGTAGCGGCAATCTCGTGAGATTGGCTGTTCAGACGGTGGGAACCAATTTGAAATTACCCTTTTTACCCCTTTCGTAAATAAATTTCATATTATATAAATTCAATGTTAATCAATTACTCTCTCCATTCAGTTAAAGTGTCTCATTTCTTTTGGGCACATATATTTAGGAGAAATGCATAAAGTAGTTAAAATGTTAAAAAGTTGGTAGGGCTCACACTTTTTGAAGAGATAATTACTTCCTAAAATAAAATAGAATATTTATAATGGGACAACTCAAAAAGAAAAGTTAAACATTTTAAATGAGACATATGTAGTATTAAATTGTTAAACTCAATCAGGACCGTTGTTTTAATTCAAATATATAGTTCAATATGGTTCTTATTTTATACTCTTATGGGAGTTTTCACAATAACTACCCACATATATATATAATTTGGATCATGTAGGAATACAAATTTTGGTGAGAGATAATAATAAATCATAACTCTTCATCATAATAAATTGATGGTCCAAATTAGATGTTTATATACTGTATTAATAATTGGATATGCTATGTTTTAAATACACGAAAAAATTAAGAGGTCGATTAATAATATTATTTTTATGGAATTTGATTTTTTCCCTTTTTTTTTGGGATTTCATATCTTAGATAGATATTATTCATTCAAATATTTATCTTTTTTTTTTCGTATTTATTTCGTTGCAGTGTGCAAAGTAAATGTTAACATTGTGCTATATAACATTTTTATGTATGCTATAAATATATTTTACAAAATAATACTATATTTTTTTGCAACAAATTGATGCAATGTTAGTTACGATATGTGCTACATATTATACAACTTGTGCAACACAAATAAGTGTAATATTACGGTAGGTGAAATATTTGGAGAGATAATATTTTTGTGTGCCATATTTACCCTCACTCGATTTTAGGTGAATAGAAGGGTGATGATGTCATCAATCTTGTTTAAAATGAAGCATGAAATCTAAAAAATTAATTATATATTAATTAATTATTATGATTTATTCTTACTTCTTATACATGATAACATTGCACCTTGACAACCACTTATATATATATATATATATATATATATAGTCAGAAGAAGATACTAATGTTGGAAATATGAATTTATCCGTACTTTCGAGGATCTATTTTGGATGTTTAATTTATCATACATTGATTATATTCATGCATATTTCTACATAATTAATTACAATACACATGGATTTTCTCGTATTTACTTACGAATTTCAGGCACAATAGATCAATGGAAAACTCCAGCTTTGATCTTCTGGATATTTCTCAGATATCTGATCTCCAATACTTGGTGAGAATAATTTATGGAGAACACTGAAAAAAAATCTCGTCTGCCCCGATGAATTGTGATCAGTGTTGGAATGAATGATCTGATTTTTACATACCCTATATTTATAATGTTTTCTCTAAAATCCTATTGGGATAGGAGTTTGGCATATCTAATAAATACAATAATTATCTTCTTCCTTGAAGATAATTCATATCTAGAATAATTATATCTTGATATCTAATAATATCAGATAATATCTATCTAGATATATGAGATGTATTAAATAAATAATACATTAATCGAATGTAATCCCAAATGAAATTTCTATAGGGATGGCCGAAAATTACACAGTAAAAGGCCTTGATGGGCCAGCCCAGGATCAAATACAAGGAATAAAGATGGTCCTAAAATGAATTAATTATTTTATGTTTAGCCCCGAACATAGATTAATTTATAAAAATTTATTTATTCCACTATAGAATAAATGCTGACTTACCCCTTTATTACCGAAGTTGAGTCGGGCTTGTACTTAGATTTACTAATCCACGTATTTAAGATATCGCACATCCATTAATTATTTAGAACATCCTGACTGCTTAAAATAACTAATCTCTTTAATTCCTTAAGTCGTACCACTTAACCTTATTATTGTACTTGAGCTAATTCAACCTGCATGATTTAGTACAATAAATCTTTTGAGCTCCTTAAGGGGATGTCATCATCCTGAATGGATTCGGTTACTCAATACAGGTAACCAACATGACATACAAGTACTACCACCACCCAAGATACTGAGAATCTTGAGTTATCTCATTAACTCTCACGCATAACAAGTCAAAGTGATGATGATCAATAACTTATATTCACCCGAAACCTTATCGAGGTTTAAATCAACGTAAAGTCACCAAGATCTAGGTTCTTCACGACGGTCAAATAGAAAAACTCATATCACTGTGAAGTTACTTATTATCTATATTGTAGCCTATACCAACAACTTGTCATCAAGTTATCTCACATGTGATCATTTTTATATCTCAATTAGCTTAACCAATCATACATACTTCTGTGATCTTCTATACATTGTATAATCTAAATTTTGTATGAGATGATTAAACAACATATTCAATCAAGTAAATAATTCATATAAAAAATTGGAATAATGGTAAAGGAAAATATTATATATATAAACTCAATCATTCTACTTTTAGTATACAAATCCAACACCAATATGAGCAATTAAGCCATATTTCCTTTATATCGTGACTAGTAGTCCACAAGAGAAATTATATTAATGAAATCACTAAAGTAAAATTGAATATAGAAATCTCACCGTTACAGATAATATTAATTAATCGGGTAAAATAAACTGGTCGATTCAAAAATCATAAGCAATCAATTGTGACAAAATCTTGAGTTTTCCACTTCCAATTTTATAATTTATACTCTCTTACAGAAAGGGAAAGCAACCACATAATCTATCTATTTTATAATTATTGTGGCTTTTACAAATAAATGAACTTATATTAAACATTTGTTTTTGCATAAAGATTCAAACAAGTAATTAAACTTTTACAGGTTCGCACATTGATAAGATATTGAAAAGAACTTTGTTTAATCGTTAGTTACTTTTTTTAGTCATTCTTAGCGTTATATTTTTCTGTTTGAATATGGCTTAGACACTTAGGCCATCCATCTAGCTAGCTAACGATAAAATGTTAACTCTTCATAATCAATAATTGGTAGCCCAAGAGACAATTGTAATATTTGTAAATAAAATGTGTCCCCAAATTTATAACAAATTTAGAGAAATTAATCCTCATCAGCTGTTCATTTTACGCACAGTTATTTAATTCTTGCAAGGAATTTTATTGATATAGATACTTGTTATTTATCAAACCTGAACTAATAGAAAAATACTCTATTTAGAATTTCAATAACTCAAACGATCACTCAAATGCTAATATAGGGCTAGATCGTTCAATCGGTCTGATCAACTGGGCTAGAATAAATTATTGGGCTGGACGAATTTTCTCCACTACAACATTTACAATTTTTTTTTTCAAATTCAACAAAATGAAACTCCCATATATTAATAAAACAAAACCTAATGATTAAGGGGCCAAAATTCATAGCTCCACCTATTTCCATGTCTCTCATAAATTATGCACACCCAAAAAAGCATAAACAAATAAGTGCAAATGCGTGGAATTAGTCTTACAACTGTAGACACAAAAGGCAGGAAACATGACACTTTTCAAGAAACATATAATTTTGAAATTTAAACTCAGATAATATAACTAAGATGGCCTACCTAAATTATGATTTCACTATGCGAGTTGCAATTATCGTGCATTTGTCAAAATCATTAAAATCAAACCATGGTATGAAAGGGATCTTCCACATTACGTTGGCAACTTAATTAAGTCTATTGTCAACAACGTTCACACGCAACAGATGCAACCAACTCACAATAATTATCTCATATTTAATTAACATAAATACGTGAAGGGACAAAGTGAGCACCATAATCTATATAGTAGCGAATGGATATCATGGGTTAGAACTCAAGAGCCAGAATATGTGGGAATAATTTCATCCAATAATCACTAAAACCACAACATCATCGTTATCGAACAGTCCCAAAACAGTAACCAACAACGAGTTCAATCATCACTGCACTTATCCTTCCCCAAGGTGTCCCTTTCTTTCTAGAATAATTTCATCCAAAAACTACTAAAACCACAAAATCATCGCCATGGAGCTTATGAACTCCAATTTCATCTCCTGTCAGTTTTCCCTTTCTCACGATTCTTTCTCTAGGTTACAAGTTCAATTATCCAAACAATTTGACAACTTAAATATTACATCTTATATGTTTTTAAATAAGCTCTAGGACGTGCCAGCGTGGTTGTGGTGGAGGATATCATGCGCTATAGCACCCCTGGCCTTGATCGCGGATGCAGACCTCAGTCCAATCTCAGGCACCAAACTCAAGATCCGGATCCAAACCCTCGCCCCTCATCTCACATATATTATGCAGCACGCAGCACGCCGGGCAGATCCTGCAGCTTCACCTCCGTCCTCTTCTGAGGGCATCCCCACCTTGCCTTTAATCTGGCGAACGAGCCCTTGGCGATCATGGTGATGTCGCCTATCTTGTCGTTGAAGGCGTGCTGCGTCCACGTGAGATTGTGGTGCGTGTAGGGGACCAGGACCCAGTCCGTCAGTGATACCCAGCTCCCCCCACAATCCAGGACCCCGCATTGGCTCTCTGGTACAGCTCCAGCACCTTCTCGTTCGCCATCGACCCAATGCACACGCCTGTCTCGTCCACCACGCCTTGCACCGTCATCGAGTACGACGTCTTCTGGTTCCACTCCGTGTGCCACCTGTTGAAGTAGGCCTCCACGCTGATTTTAGGCGCGATTATGGGGATGTGCGTCGTGTACATCGGCTCTAATTCCTGCTTCACTTTGACGACGACCGGCCACCGGAGATACTTCGGCATAAGGACATTCCTGATAGCCGAGCAGACCCTCGAGAACTAACTTGTGACAAGTCCAAAATCCTAATCCGAATTTCTTGGAGACCGCAGGGGCTCGCCCGTGGCTAGCCTCCATATGCAGACGGCGACGCGCTGCCTGACTGGCACCGCATCCCTGAGCATTATGTTCTCCTTGGCCACGACGGCAGTCAGCTCGCCTCAGATCATCTCGAACGTCTGTTTCCCCATCCTGAAAGCCTTTTTGAACTCCGCGTCAGGAAATCGGGGCTGCTGAATTGGCCCCACAAGTCTTTGGACCGTTTTTCACCCATAGTCTTGTCTGTGGGCCCCGCGTCGTAGCTTTATCGCTCATTTCTCTGTTGTCTTCAGTAGAAGCAGCGATTGCAGAGACGAAGGCGTTTGCCTTTGCCTCTCGTTTTCTAGCTCCTTCGATTTGCTCGGAATCTTCGTGAGAGGATTGCAAATTGGAGTAGTAATCAGCCATGGCGCGACGCTTCTTGCTGTGATATGCTCGAATGCGAGCTTCTCTTCGTGATTGGAATTCTCGAGTTCGTCGGAATCGTGCTTTTCCTGATCGTCGAATAATAGGAGGGAGGTTATGATCTCGTTCAGGCCTTTGGTCTTCATTTGTTGCTTCTGATCACGACGGCGGCGCCGCCTTGGATTGTGGTGTCTGTTTTTCGTCGCTTCCGCTGCTGCAGGAGCCTGTTTTGAATCATCTCGAGATGTTCGAATCGGGATTTTTGGTGTGAGAAATGCGTTTCTAAATAGTCAAGTGTTTGACGAAATACGTGAAAGGAGATGTGAACGCTTTGGCGAATGTCAAACTGTTGGAAGAAAGGAAAGTAAAATCAAAGGATCATTAGAAGCAATTAGGATCAATCAAGATCTTTCCTTATAAGATCTTACCTTGTACAATTGTTTTCTAACCCATAAAAGGGTATCGATTATGATGAATAAAATCAACCTTTACAGCCTCTCTTTCTAGTCTAAACTACAATACAATTTATATTTTGTAACATGGTATCGAGCAGGCATAATCGGGAACTCGAACAAATTCATCATCGTTCCAATACCTTTCTCGCTCCAACACCAATCAAGGCGATTCGCTTTTATCTTCTGATCCCGAAACAAACAGATTCAAAATGTCAAACGACATACAAATCCCAAATTCCACAAAGACAAATGAACTAACTCTACAAATCGCAAATCTAGTGCGAAACTCCGACAATGTTACTCTCGGGTTCAAACTAGACGGCCACAATTATCCTCTATGGGCTCGCCTCATGAGGGTAGCCATCGGAAGCAGAGGCAAATCAAGCCACATAACCGGGCAGCCACCTCCACCAAATCAAGCAGATCCAACATATTATCAATGGGAGGAAACAGATTTATCAGTGTTTTCATGGATCATACAGAACATGGAAGGAAGATTGGTCACAAACTTCGCACAACATCAAACTGCAAAGGCCGTGTGGGAGAGCCTTGCAATTACATACGGGAGTGGTGCAGACCCGTTTCAAATCTATGATTTGGAAGTGAAGGCCAACAAAGTCAGTCAGGGAGAACTTACATTAGAAGATTACTGGAATGAATTACAAAGCATATGGCTCACCATCGACCGAAGGGAGCCGAATCCCCTCGGCTGCTGTGAAGAAGGTATAAATCGATACCGGAAATTAATCGCCAACCGTCGACTATACCAATTCCTCCGGATTAGATACCAACACGACGGCATCCGGCGAGACATCCTTAAGGAATCTCCCGTTCCCTCAGCTGAATCGGCGTTCTCGAAGGTGAGAAGGGAGGCCGCCCGGCTCCAAATCTTGCAACCGGCAACCAACCCAACCGAGTTCGTTACATCATCGGGAGGCATAGGAACCGGACTCACCGCTCGCCATGCCCCTCCACGATCAACCGGCTACCCACCACAAACCACCGCCAGAGGACCTCCGATCCGCCTGGGAACCCGTCATCGCGAAAAAGATGGACAAATCGAAGCTTTATCATACACACTGTGGTATGCAAAAACATACCAAAGAGATGTGCTTCCAACTCGTCGGATATCCAGAGTGGTGGGAAGATAATCACAAAAACACACAGGCGAAAGGGAGGACGGCGATTGGAATAGACGGCCAAGAGGTGGCCGGGTCCGCGGTGGCGGTAAGTGGCGCAGGGCTGACGGCGGCGGCAGGACGACGGCGGGGGAAGGGTTCTGCAACCCAAAGGCAGACGTGAGTGAAGGCGCAAGAAATGAGGAGGCGGCGGGTAGAAAGGAAGGGACGGACGAAATAGGTATAGGGTTTGGTGGTTTACCACTAAACCCTCCCTTTTCTACCTATTTACAATATGACCCCTTCCAACTTAATATTGTTTCAGATTGCAACCCTTTACTATTTGAAAATTTCGGAAAAGACCCTATATCATGTCAAAATCCCTCGATCGTGTCTACAAACTACCAAGCCTTATGTGATAAATCGATAGAGATAGAGGATGGATATTTGACGTGGGGCCACCGATACAATGACTTTGATAACCGATATACTGAGTCCTCAAAATCTTTCCGAACCCATGTTCAAACTGCCAGTGGTGACTTAACTCGAGTAGAAGGGGCCGGGACAATAGAAATTTCTCCCACTTTAAAACTTTCAAATTGTCTATATGTTCCGTCTCTTTCTCATAAGTTAATGTCAATTAGCCATGTCACAAAGGAACTCAATTGTACCATGCTGATGCATCCTCACTTTTGTTTTCTTCAGGATATCAGGACGGGGAAGATTATTGGGCGTGGCACTGAGAGGAATGGATTGTACTATGTGGACGAGATAGCTCAACAAGGCAAGGTGATGCTGGCTCATGGAACCGCAGACCGGGAAATTTGGCTTTGGCATCGGCGGTTAGGACACCCTTCCATAGGTTATCTTAGGATTTTATTTCCGAAATTAGTACCAACTGAAGCATTAACTTGTGAAATTTGTGTTTTGGCCAAAAGCCACAGACAATCTTTTAAACCCAATAATACACAAGTTAAATCTATTTTTTCCTTAATTCATTCTGATGTTTGGGGCCCTTCACCTGTTGTGGGAGGTCAGGCTTTCAAATATTTTCTGCTATTTGTTGATGACTGCACTAGGATGACATGGGTGTATTTTTTAAAACATAAATCCCAAGTTTTTGAAAAATTCACTCATTTCTATACTATGGTTCGAATACGCTTCGTAAAAATATTCAAACCCTTAGAACCGATAATGGGGGGGAATTTCTCAATAATCCTATGAAAAACTTTTGTCAACAAAAAGGAATTATTCACCAAACCACCTGTCCACATACACCTGAACAGAATGGCGTTGTCGAACGAAAAAATCGGATTCTCCTTGAAATGACACGGGCCATTATGATTGACTCCCATGTCCCTTCACATTTTGGCCCCTGTTGCCACCTCCAGATACCTTCTAAATCGTCTTCCCACCAAAATTCTTCACTTAAAACACCATTACGAAATTATCTACTCGCCGACATACCTCTTGCCTCACTCTTGACCTCGGTATTCGGTTGCTCTGCCTTTGTCCATATTCCCAAACATGAAAGAACCAAACTATCTCCCCTGTATTAAGTGTGTGTTTCTTGGTTATGGTGTCAACCAAAAGGCTATAGGTGCTATAATCCCAAAACTCGCCAAGTCTTAACCACCATCAACTGTGATTTTCTCAAATGTAATTTTTTTGCTAACCACCTTAACAGTCAGGGGGAGTGTGAGAGGGAAAGTGAGATTGACCTGCTAAGTTGGTTACCAATACCAGAACCGTTGCCAAGGCCAGAACCGGAAGCGGTCCCAACAGAGGTAGTTAACCTTGCCGCTGAGCATGTCTCATCCACCCAAGAACAATCTGAGCAATCTGAAATTCCGCCTCCGTTGCCAGAACCCATGTCTCCTCCACCACTGATATCTGAAGAAGAGAATACAATAGATGGTGATACTGGACGATATGTGCTACCACCCAGGAATAATCGGGGTATTCCTCCCAAGCGATACACCCTTAAAAAAAGCATGCGAATACTCGGTACTCCGTTGGAAGTATTGCCAAAGGAAATTTATCCAAAAGTGCTATGGCTTATGAAGCAGCTTTATATGAAGAAGAGATTCCACAAACCGTAGAACAAGCCCTCAAGATCGAACATTGGAAGAATGCGATGAAAAAGGAGATAAGTGCGTTAGCCCGGAATCATACATGGGAGAAATGCAAGTTACCAAAAGGAAAAAAACCTGTAGGATGCAGATGGGTTTTTACAATTAAACGGAAACCAGATGGGTCCATTGAACGGTACAAAGCTCGACTTGTGGCAAAAGGATACACCCAGACATACGGGATAGACTATGCCGAGACTTTTTCACCTGTAGCAAAAATGAACACTGTCAGAGCTCTTCTATCTATTGCTGCCAACAAGGATTGGGTTCTACATCAGTTTGATGTTACCAATGCTTTTCTTCATGGGGAATTAGAGAGAGAGGTCTATATGGAAGCACCCCAGGGATTCTCAGATGAGTTTGAAGATGGAGAGGTTTGCGATTGAAGAAAACCTTATACTGGCTAAAGCGCCTCCCGTGGCATGGTTTGGAAGATTTACCACGACTATGAACAAATTTGGATACAAACAGAGCAATTCGGATCACACATTATTTATCGAAAGAAGAGTAATCGATTACTGTTTGGTTATCTATGTGGATGATATGATCATAACAGAGATGATTCGGAAGAAATCCAGATTGAAAGAGAACTGCTTTAAAGAGTTCGAAATGAAGGATTTAGAAATCTAAAGTACTTCCTGGAATTGAAGTACTCGGATCAAAGAAAGGAATCTTCATTAACCGTAAGAAGTATACTCGGACCTTCTTGTTGAAACAGAATGCTAGATTGTAAGCCACCGAGACGCCCATTGTTGTGAATCATGGGCGCAAATTGTGGAGGAGCCGAATTAGCGGATCGAGGAGAATACCAACGTCGGTAGGGAAACTTATTTACCTTTCTCATACTCGACCGATATTGCCTATGTTGTTGGTGTTGTAAGTCGGTTTATGCACCAACCTCAAGCAAATCACTTAGAAGTCGCACTAAGAATTGTTAGATACCGAAGGAACGTTTGGCTATGGATTACTTGTTTAAAAATCAGGACATCTAGAGATACAAGCCTATACTGATCTTGATTGGGCGGAAATCCAATAGATGTAAAATCTACACGGGTACTTTACCTTTATTGAGGTAATCTTGTCTCATGGAGAAGCAAGAAAAAAGTAGTGGCTCTCTCAGTCTTGAAGCCGAGTTTAGAGGAATCAAGAGTGGTCCGATCAAGTCCTTTGGTTAAGGAGATTATTAATGGAATTAGATCTTCATTCCGTAAAGACATGCCGATGTTTTGTGATAACAAAGCAGTTATCGATATCTCAAAATCCAAGACAACACGACGTAACAAAACATGTCGAGGTTGATAGCATTTTATTAAAGAAAAATCGAGGAGGAATTGTGGCATTGCCATTCATACGATCCAAGATCAGCTGCGGACATCCCGACCAAAGTCGTTAACTCCAAGAGTTTTGCAAAGTTCTCGACAAGTTGAGTATCGAGATCCCGCCACTTAACTTGAGGGAGTGTTGGAAGAAAGGAAAGTAAAATCAAAGGATCATTAGAAGCAATTAGGATCAATCAAGATCTTTCCTTATAAGATCTTACCTTGTACAATTGTTTTCTAACCCTATAAAAGGGTATCGATTATGATGAATAAAATCAACCTTTACACCTCTCTTTCTAGTCTAAACTACAATACAATTTATATTTTGTAACACAAACCACTGAAATCGGGTTTGATA
Source organism: Salvia rosmarinus (assembly GCA_036937905.1). NCBI lineage: Eukaryota > Viridiplantae > Streptophyta > Magnoliopsida > Lamiales > Lamiaceae > Salvia > Salvia rosmarinus. The sequence goes on along the minus strand of CM072819.1, from coordinate 12,816,884 downwards.
AGCTGAGGTTCAGAGGTGAATTTGATACTGTTATAAAGTTGAGTTACGATAAAAATTTATTTTTTCATAAAAATTTAAAAATCAATATACTTCATGTACGAAGTTAATGCATTTTTGAATTTTGGTAAAAAACAATATTATTTATCAATATTTCATAATACAATAAATTTATACATAAAATATATTATTTTTATGTTTTTATTGGATCTATGATCGATGGAAATAATGGAGCTGATTGATAAGTTGTTGCACTACGAACAAACTTCGCCCCGATCCCACTGAGCTTTGCCAAATTTCCTATATATATAAGAGAGAGAGAGAGAACGGGTGGGAGAGGTGAGCGGTGTGAAGAGGTTCGTAGAGAAGTCATGGGAGTGGTTCATTTTTATTTTAATTGGGCGTTCGTACGTTTATTTGTAAAAATGTTGAAGTTCATATGTTTCACTTTTCTTTAAAATTGAGTCCCTAAAATTTCGTTTGTACAAGCAATATCTATGCCTGTATTATTTATCAATGTATGATCTAACTATTTAAACATGAAAGCTGTTTCAAGCTGGGATCAATGATTTAATATATCATTGCCCAACACTTAATTTAGAACATGTGATTTTGTAAGTTGAGACTGAGGTTGTTTTCAGCCGTGATAATTGCTCAACATTGGACCTTTTTCAGTGGTTGTGCCAAACAGAGAAGAACAACATCTAATGGAAAACAAAATTAATTATTTTATTTCATTATTCGACATGTCATATCCAATATATGTCATTCTTACATATAAAACACGCCATAATTTTTTTTATTATAAAAAAAGCTACAATAGGAAGCATTGAGAACACCGAAATACGTTAACTGTAGTGAACAAAAATTGAATCCAGTGAAAACTCAGGAACATTTCTTTAGTTGATTCACCTACCTTCCGAGCTCGTCTTTCGTGCACGCACGCATGGTGAAATCCATTCTCATATCACGGTAAAATCATACGGGTTTAGTGGTAATCTTGTTTTATATGATAAACCCGTATAAAACTCGTACGGATTTATCGTATAAAAAGCACGCACACAAGAGTTTTTGTCCTACCTTAATTTGGGTTGAAAAGTTGAAATTGCGTGGTTTTTGTTAATGATTGGTGTGATCAAAATTTCGAGTAGAATTTGATTCGTCAAAAACATGCATGCCCACAGCCCAAACATCATCCTCAATTCGTTTAGTTGTATATTTCTAGCAATTTAAGAATGTAATTTCCGATAATTCAGCTTAAAATGTATCCTCTAGAAATATCTTCCAAATATATTTAACATTCTCATAGCAATTTTCTTCCCGACATTCTATTTCTCAACACATTTTTATCCTTCATATTTCTCCCAAAATTCTTTGCACTGCACAAATTGAAAGAAACATTTTCTCTCTTTACTTTAATTAATTTGCCCGACGAGGTTACATTTAACCAAATATTGAAATAAAATTTGACTTTATCAAACATTCTAGTTCTACACCACAAATTAAATTTGCTAAAGGCCAACCAACCAACCATGTATGGTGTGCAACATTTGAGTGTCCTAATTGGTGAAATAAACAATCTCATTATTGCAATTTGCAAGGTCACGAATTCAACTACTGCCCAAGCGCTTAGAAACTTTTGAATCCTCCCAACATACCTATTTCCAAGTTACCACATAAATATACCCATGATTCTTCTTACGAGTTCTTTTGAACTCGGCAGATAATCACGATGTTGCTCCCTTTGTCATCAGCTTTCAAAAATCATATACCAAAAAAGTGAACATATTTACTCTTTTTACCTTTAATTATTGCATGAAAATTCGAACAACTAAAAAATTGCTTCGAGAACAAGGATAAAATGAAGAAGTTTTTCTATAGAATTCTGAATTACTATATTTACTAGGGGGCAAATTTAATATCCAAATAGGACACTTATTTAGGGACGGAGGGTTCCAACTAATTCTAGAACAAAGACAGTTTGTACGTGGCAACAGCTAGCTGCAGCAGCGCAGCAACATTTGAATGATTATCAACTTACTCAAGGAAAAAAACACAAATACATGTGCTCCTGTTGCCAAGTTCAAGATCCACATTAGCTGCCCTCATCTTTAAAACAATACAATTCCCAGCAGCATGTGATACTGCAACTTCTGCAAATAAATAAATACTCACTGCAACACTAATATTTTTAATTTTTTTCAGTTTTCCTAATGGGTTTTGGACAGTGACAACATGCACCACAGACTAATATATTATGACATGAAAGCATATGATTTAGGACTACAATTTTGGGAGCAATTATAAAATGGCATAACAGCAAAACACAGAAAAAACTGTTTTGTCAACATTGAGTCTGGTGAGAGCAGCATGTCAACATTGAGTCTGGTGAGAGCAGCATACACACTTGATAGTTTCTATCACCGCAATCGTGCAATATCATAAGAACTCACTCACCTTCACGCAGTTAGGGCTTCTCCACAGACCCCGAGACACATTGCTGCTGATGTTCACATGAGACCTAGTTGGAGGAGAAAAGGTTAAAGATCATTTGCTAAGACAATATTGTACAGAAGGTCAAACGATGATGCATTTCTGATCAAGAACTAAGCCGATTTTGCATATATGTATGTTTACAACGTATGTTGGGCCGTTCAAGAGTGTAGCTAGACCTTTGAACATAAACAGAAGAGAACTGACTGATTTCTCCATGTTTTTTGCTTTTCGCTCATCATATTAGGCGAGAAATCAAGCAGTGGCCTTGTAAAAATTTTGAACTTTGTTGAAACATTGTGTTGGAGATGTCTCAGAGACTTGTTGTTCTGAGAGTTACAGTGAGGCAAATGACATTTCTAAGAGCAATAAACCGTTTCAAGTGAGAGACTTCCCGGCCCATTCTCGCTGTCTTCGCTTTTCCTTGGCCTGCATTTTGTTAAATTTCTCCTTTCCTTTTTCCAGAAGAGAGTCATGTACTACATAATCATTCGGATCATTGCTCCGCGACATATTATTCTGCAAAACACAGAGAAACTTCATCTTAAGAATCTAAAGTATGGTAATCGGACACATATTTCAGAGGGAGGATCAGTAAATATATAAGAAGTCAGAGGGAGGATCAGTAAATATATAAGAAGCCATCGTAGTCCATGAAGTGCTTCAGAACTTATGTAATAACACATGAAAGACTCGGACAAGAAAATTTATCAACAGAAACCACGAAGCAGTGAACACACAGTCACCTTGCCAGGCTCAGGAGCAAACTTAAGCTCAACCCCATCCAGCCAGACAAATCTTCATCCTTGCCACCAGCATCTTCACCATTTGTTCCATTGAATTTGGTTGAGAAAGCGGACTTAAATTTCTCAAGTTTTGATAGGACCTAATACGCATGAACACACCAAAAATTAAATCTACCAAGCTATGGAATTAAGCAAAGCAGCATAAAAGGAATAGCAAAAGAGTACAGTCTATATGTGCACTACAACTAGAGAAAAGTAAATACGCTTCTGCTCTTTTATTTGCATCACTGCTGCTACATTGTGACAATCATTGCACACTTCTCATATAACTATGGCACAGCATCCAGCTTGAATCTTTAAAATATCACTTCTTCTTATAGCCCTAAGTCCCTAACATAATATCATACATATGGATATTATGGCAGATTTTCTCTTTCTGTCATACCATAAAATTTTGGGTCCTTTTCCTACTTTGCAATTTTTTCACTTCTTCTGACCTACTCCACAAAACAAAACAGACACATACAGTCCTTAAGTAGCAGATTCTAGTAATAACAAAGAATCAAAAGTTAATGCAAAATATCTTGAAATTTAAACAAAAATTTCATAAAAAAAAAGAACTTAAAGCATACATCTTCTTCATGTCCTTGACGCCTGCGCTTCTTCTGCTTGTGCAGCTGTCTTGATCGTTCTGCTTCGCCAAGCAACTGTAAATCTGCATCTGCATTAGCCAAGCGCTCAGCCTTAGCTTCAGACCCTAATCCTTTTCTCTTCATCGACAACTTTTCTGCTTTTGGCCTTTCATCACGTTCATCAACACTGGACCTGGCAAGTGCAGATCGAAAGTCTTATGATATGAATAGATTCACCAAGATTGGTGCTTAAAATGAAGAATTGGTATGCACAATCATATTAAGGCCAAGAACCTCATTAAGTTGAGCAGCTCATAAAAAAATTAAAAGAATTCATTAAAATATAGCTACTTATTGAGTTCTGGAACTTTATCACTAAGTATCCATAAGTCTACAATGCTCAGCATCCAATAAATTTATCATTCAGTAACAATAGCAAATATAGCCAATGGAAGTAACAGGTTTGCTAAAGTGACCATCACTGATCATTGAAAATTTCCCACCAATGAGAATTACCGAGTTAGCCCTTTTGAAATTGGCATAATAATGTTAGGTCAAAATGGGCATAAAAATATTAGGTCAAAATTTCAACAATGATAGCAAGAGAAAATGGAGAATACACTGATATCCATCAGATAATACTATCTGACCTTTTAACATCAACTTCATAGAACTCAGTTGGAAAAAGGAAAATGTACACCAAGCATAAATAATCGTACCTAGGTGGAGATACCGCACGCTTCTGAGAAGCCATACGCTCTGCCAATGCAAAAAGATGAGTTTAAGTATTAAGGATTCAAGTCCAGTAAAGTAATCAAATAATAAACAGAAACATACTTGAAAACCAGGTAATAGGTTCACTGCTACAAATGATGAAACAATTTCCCAGAAAAAATTAAGTTGGAAATTTTGGAAAAGTTAAATCAGCAGTGAAGAGTACTGCCACCAATGGATAACAGTAAATATTTATGTCTCAGCTTTCTGATCCACAATTTTCATGCTCATCAAGAAAACTATATGAATAAATAAAGATTTCAATTCGGCAACTTACCCTTGGCCATTCAAGAACTCGAATGAAGGATTCGTGCTCTCAATTATGCCAAACGATGACTAATCAAATACTATCAAATTTTTTGCTCACCATTGCGCAGTTCTTTCTTAGTTGGCTTGTCTCCTAGCTCCTGCCTTCTTCTTAGTATCTGCTGACGCATTCGTGCATCAAAGCTGGACTCATCTTCATCACTGTGATCAGGAGAGTCGGAAGTTCCAGCACCTAATTCTTCTTTATGCTCTTTTTTAGAGAGAGCTTCCCTCACCATTAACTGCGACTCCCTTGATTTCTGCTCTTCAGCTGAGTTCTGCAAAAGATATGTTGCACCAGATTTGCATGGATTAAATAATAATTGAGAACACTGCTTGTGCACTTGAATCTCCAAGTAGAAAATATGAGGCATCCAACTTAGGTATCCAAAAGGCAGAGAACAGTAAAACAAAGTAACAAGGAATTACTACAAGGAATTACTACCATTCGTGTGAACTTAAAGGCATGAATAAGATTTTCTAACCAGAAGATTGAGAAGCCCTCTATTGAAGAGTTGGCATTGCACTACAGTTAGCTAATATGATAATGCTCTTAATGATTAAAGTTAACAATTTGGGCATGTTTAACATTCAAATTCCTACTCTCCATATCTCATATTCTCAAGCATTCAAAAGACACTGATTGCCAGCACAAAGTTTGGAGGAATACTAAATTAAAATAACCTACCAACACTATAACATCATTACCAGATCTTTTTCAAGGCCATCTTTCAGGAGCCGGGGATCATTCAAAACGTCATGACTACTTTTTATTCTAGGATTGGCAGCTGCAAGTTCCTTCTCCTCTTCTTCAGCTTCTTCCCCAAATGAAAGCAAGTTCAATTTTCTGTACAGTAGATCAAATAGAAAATTATTTTATAACTTACAGAAAAGAAAAGGTACAGCTGAGAGCATTATTATGTTCCTCATCAAACTGCATGATGAAAAAACCTACTTGATAGCCTTCTGCTTCGGTTCATTCTTTTCAGATGGTAGTGAAGACTTTGTAGAGATTACCCTTGGGACAATGTCATCAAATGGGTTCCATAACACCTGAAGCAGTGTTGAGAAAAACTTACACAACAGAACAAGGTCACACAACTAAACAAAGAAGGTTCACCAAGACAAACTAATACCTCAGCGGAAAGTATCTTGGGAAGAGGGTCCAGAGGCCTATCATTTTTATCACACTCTACTTCACTTAAAGTCAACAGGTTATATATTGAATCTCCAGTTATCTGTGAAAAGCAATCAGATTTACTGTCAATGCAAGATGGCAAGTATCAGAATGTGAGTAATATATTAAGGGGCATGCATTACCTTTCCAAAAATTGTATGCTTCTTGTCAAGCCAGTCACAACGATCCAAGGTTATAAAGAACTGGCTGCCGTTTGAATTGGGTGTGTCTGGCTTGTTTGCACATGCAACCAAACCCCTGTGCTTAAATCGTAGGCGAGAATGAAATTCGTCCGAAAAACCACTACCATAAATACTCTCACCACCTGCCGCATACAATAGGCATACTAGTCAATTCAAAGCATAAGGTAACAAAACAAATAATAAGATCATAGGACCACACATCAAGTCAAAAAAAAAAACATGTTTTCCAGCTTCCTATCTTAAAAGTAAAATTTATAACAAACAAGAAGAAGTTGGGGAACACTTCTATTTTACATCATGGTATCAAATAACTTCCAGGAGAACCAACAACACAGAACACTCTATGTAATAAGGCCACAAAGAGTGAGTTTCAAATATAGTATCCCATTCATAATTATCCCTAATACGGAAATTCTCAACATGCCAACCACTCAAATTAAAACTAAAAAACAATCAAGTCCAGAACGTATCCATACTTCACATCCCACGTTGCTTAAAGATTGTCAATGACACACAACTCAAACTGAAGCATCAACAGGCACCACAATATACATAAACTAGCATATTTAAGCTCCGAGTTCAAACAAAAAATGCACATTAATATTTAATAATGATATCTTCACGTTAAGATTTCCGACAACTGCAGCTTCCCATTAATCTCTCCTATTCCCGTTACCAAATTCATGCAACACATTTCAGCTTCTCAGAAACACAAACAGTCCATAAAACAACACAAAAAAATCCGAATTGATTAAGTACCTTCACCAGTGCCGGTGGGATGTCATGAATGGGCAAGGAAGGGAGCTAACACAGAGGAAGAGGGCAGTTGACGCGAAGGAAGTCCAGCCACCAACAGAATTGGTTAGAAAGCGGTTATGCCACATCAGCAAGGGTCTAACTGATTTAGTTAGAGGGAGTTAGTTAGTTTGCATGGGAAGTTAGTTAGTTAGCATGGATTTATAAATAGTTGATGTACGTCTCCGAAAAGGCTATTCTGGAAGTTAAATGCGATTCACTTTTCATAATTCGATCGTATTCTCTCTCAACACACGAGCACCATTCCGAGATTACACCACAATCCACATTAGCTTTCTAAAATTGTGTGAGACTCGCGCGTCCGCTTGACAATTGGTATCAGAGCGCAACCGTGCATGCCGAAACACAACACGAGAAACTCTAAGATGGAAGGAAGGGTAGAAAGTCTGGAAGCTCAACTGAGTCAGATTCGACAGCAACAAACGGAGATGAACCAAATGATGATGGTAACTATCCAACAACAATTTGAAGCATTGAGGAAGGAGCTAAGGTCAGATGGCAAGCAAAAGGAGGATGAACGACGTAATGAAGGAGAGTCATCGACTGGAAAAAATGACTCCAGCCAAGGCTCAGTTGTGGAGATAACTATTTGGACTTTAATGGAGGATATGCAAAGAAGAGGAACAGTGGGTGTGTTGGATTTGGCTTCGAGAAGGGCTGAGGAAGCAGCTTTGAGAAGATATCAAGCAGTACATTGGCTTGATTACCTGGTGGGGCCGCTGGGAATACCGAGCCAGCCGTCAGAGAAACAGTTCATCTCTTGTTTGAGAAATGGGCTTGTCCTTTGTAATACAATCAACAAAGTTCAACCTGGCTCAGTTCCGAAGGTCATAGAGAAAACTACACCTTTACAATCACTACCATGGGATTCCCAGCCATTGCCAGCATATCTGTACTTTGAGAATATTCGGAATTTTTTAGTGGCTGTTGAGGAACTGAAGCTTCCCATGTTTGATGCCTTCGTTTTCGAAAGAGAAAATTTGGTTGAAGGGTCGTCTACTAAGGTTGTTGATTGTATTTTGGCGCTAAAAGATTACCATGAATGGAAGCAAATGACAGGAGGCATTGGGTTTGTAAACCACCCAGATCACCTCTAATTTTGAATTCAGCTGGTAGAATTTATCCGAGAACTCCAGGTGCAGTTTCTTCCAACAGTTCCAGGCGATTAGATATGATAGGAGGCAGCAACAAACCAATACCGACAGAGAGTGATGTTAGGAAAGTCGAAGATACTATTGTCAAGGTTCTTGCCGAACATATGGTTGGTTCGAAGGAGAACATAGATAATAACCTTGTTGCTTCTTATCGTAGTGGGAATGTGAATCCAGCGAGTTTCCTCAGCAAGATTCTATCAAGTTTTGAGGAACAATTTCGAAAAAAATATCCTGAGGTGAAATTCAGCGTGGACCATTTAAGAGAAAGAAGTTGCTCACCATTGCATTCCAAGTTAGTTCCGCTTGCTGATTTGTCAAATTTGGAACCCCACGAGTGTTGCAGAGCTTGCTTGAAGAAGGGTTACTGCAACCACTGGAATTTAGTTAAGCAGCAAGAAGGCGAACTTTTGAACATCAAACAGTTGTTGTCAAGTGCCAAGCAAGAGGCTAAAAGCCTGCAAACTCAGATTCACAGTGATTTGAAACAACTTGGAGATCAAGTGCTTGAGATGTCCTCTGCTGCTCTAGGTTATCAAAATGCCGTAGAAGAGAATCGGAAACTATACAACATGGTTCAGGATCTGCAAGGAAATATTCGAGTTTATTGTAGAATTAGACCTGTAAGTCCTAAGGTTCAAAATGTTATTGATTTCATCGGAGAAGAAGGGTCTCTAGTGGTTGTAGACCCGAAACCCCAAAAAGAGGGCAAGAGAATTTTCCAATTTAATTGTGTCTTCGGTCCAACTTCCTCTCAAGATGAGGTTTTCCGAGACAAACGATCTCTGGTTAGATCTGTAATGGATGGTTACAATGTGTGTATTTTCGCTTATGGTCAAACTGGATCAAGCAAAACACATACTATGTACGGCCCTCCAGGTGGATCAACGAAGGAGTGGGGAATCAGTTATTTGGCTCCGAATGATCTCTTTAAGCTTTCTGATCAAAGAAGGGACCCCACCAAGTACGAAATTCAAGTGCAAATGGTTGAGATATACAACGAACAAGTTCATGATCTTCTAGCTGAAGATTCAGGCGTTAAGAAATTAGAGATCCGGAGCTGTATGAGTGAAAACGGCTTGGCCCTTCCAGGTGCTACATTGCGTCATGTGAAGTCGACAATGGATGCCATGAACTTGATGAAGCTTGGTGAAATGAGATGCGCTATTGGTTCCACTGCGATCAATGCTAGAAGTAGTCGTTCACACAGCGTATTGTCCATCCATGTCTATGGCGTAGATACATCCGGAAGCATGCTTCAGAGCTGTCTCCATCTGGTCGATCTTGCAGGCAGCGAACGGGTGGATAAGTCGGAAGTAACCGGTGATGGGCTCAGAGAAGCACAACACATAAACAAGAGGATCGTCAAGGAGGACAACAGACCGGCCACGCAACTTCTAATCCAATGGATGCATCTGCAGGAAGAAGAGGCAATATGGGAAGATTATATCAACATCACTACACGGTTTCCAAGCCTAGTGGCTTGAGGTCAAGCCACGATTGAAGGAGGGGATATTGTCATGAATGGGCAAGGAAGGGAGCTAACACAGAGGAAGAGGGCAGTTGACGCGAAGGAAGTCCAGCCACCAACAGAATTGGTTAGAAAGCGGTTATGCCACATCAGCAAGGGTCTAACTGATTTAGTTAGAGGGAGTTAGTTAGTTTGCATGGGAAGTTAGTTAGTTAGCATGGATTTATAAATAGTTGATGTACGTCTCCGAAAAGGCTATTCTGGAAGTTAAATGCGATTCACTTTTCATAATTCGATCGTATTCTCTCTCAACACACGAGCACCATTCCGAGATTACACCACAATCCACATTAGCTTTCTAAAATTGTGTGAGACTCGCGCGTCCGCTTGACATGGGATCACCTCCTTGAATAAGAAACGACTTGATCACGCGGTGAAAAATAGTGTTGTCATAATAGCCTTCTAGGCACAGCTGCACGAAGTTGCGGACGGCCTTCGGCGCCTCCTTCGGCCACAGCTCGATGTCAAGCGGACCCTTCGACGTCGTCAATATTACCTTCCCTCTCGTCGGCGGCTCCAACACGTAAATCGTCGACATTGTTGATTAAATTGCAGAATTATGGCGTAATATCGTCGACTCGATTGGTGTCAGTGGTGTGGTGAATTTGTGATTGAATGAGAAACGCTCTTGTTCTAGGGTTAAAATTGGGGAGGTTTAATACGAGAAATTGAAATTCTGGTTCGAAACGACAACGCTTCAAAAAACATAATGTATTTTTTGGATCGCCCCTGTATTTGTGAAATATAATGAAACTCTTCTATCATTTGATTAAGAGTTTGGTGAGCTTCTAAACTCTCAAAAAACAGTTTATAAACTAATTTTTAGATATTTAAGAAAATGACAGAATTCGTGATCGAATTTGATATTCTTTTCTTCGAATTAGGGTGCTTTCAATGATGAAAGAAATTGTTTTTGTCAATTAACAAAAAAAAATTAAAAGTCGTATTATAATGAATTTAAATTTTATGTCAGAAATTAATCATTCTGTCACTAATCAATATCTAATCAATATATGATACTAATCAATATATGCATAATTTTTTGCTGCCACGTAAACTTTTAAAATCTACGTACCGTGATGTAAATTAGTGGCAAAATCATTACTAGTGTTAGTTTTCCATTGTCTTATATTATATTGTTCAATTGCCAAAGTTTTGCTTAAACTTGTATGTAGAATGAATTTTACAAAATATATATATATACAAATTATATATATATAGGATTGAGTTCTCTTAGTATCCGGTCCTCAGATAGTACATAGTACTTAATCTAGATCATACATTTTGAACACATAGACGTACCAAAATTTGATACGTGGTAGTCCATTTTAAACAACATTGTTGCACCATAGATGAAGCAACACTGTAGATATCCACAAAATTGCGCACGAATTAGGCACAGTATTGGAGAGCAAACCAGCAGCAAATTGACGCTCAACCCTATTAATAGTGCTGCGTTGGAGATGCCCTAATAACTAAATTTTAAGGGGTCAAAAGACAAATTCACAAACATTGCAAGACAAAGCTTGTATTTTCTTCAAATTTGCGAAAACACCGATATAGTCTTGAAAGTATCATATAGGCCCCGAAGAGAATTCTCACTAAAATAAGATAAAATCTCACTTTCCAGATCTCTACCACGCTCCGATCGAATTCAGGGCTTTAAGAATGACCGCAATGGCGTCGCCCGAAACTTCGGCGAACGACGACGTATCTGCGGAGATGTCTAATCTCCTCCCGCTCGCCTCCGCCGCGCAACAGCCTTACGTATCCGAACTCCTCTCCTTCACTCTCGATCGCCTCCATAAGGTATTGGCACGACTCTCGTAATGCTTAATTTGCGTCTTCGGCTATGGAATTTTCGGTAGTGATTGTGATAGTTTTGTCGAAGGAACCGGAATTGCTAAGAGTAGATGCGGAGAGAATACGGCGGCAGATGCAGGAGGTGGCGGTGGGGAACTACCGCGCGTTCATTGCGGCGGCGGATGCGCTGCTCGAGATCCGAGAGGAGGTTTCTTCGATTGACAAGCATCTCGAGTCTCTGGTAATTTTGGTTTTTTGTTTTTAATAATCTGATGCGATCCGATGTGTTATTGAGCTGGCATAGAAGTTATTAGACATTTCGAGCTGTGAATTTTAAGCTGCTTGGTCAGATATGGAGTGAAAATGAAAAATAAGATCGGAACTATGAGAACTGTGTTGTGAACTGTACATTTGTAGGGTGAATTAGCTCTGTTACTAATTAAAGGAAAAAATGGAGTACCTAGAAATTTTGGGTGGACAAATTCTTTCGGCGCCCTCTTTACGAGGCTAAGACGTGTAGAATTCAAGGACTTATCATCTATTGTTCTGGATCATATCGTGGAGGATATGGCCTTTTTGCCTTTTATTTCTTAATTGGTAGAGTTCATAAGCATATTTATATGTTAGAACGGTTAGCTATGAGAATTTATGTCTGAAAGTTTGGGATGCATATACTTGGACAATTAAAACCTAAAGATCACCTTCATTAACATGCATACAAACTACAAGTTGACGATGATCAAGCTAAATTAATTTGGGCTGAACTTAAAAGTTCTTTTTAGAGTGATCTGAATTTCATTTGTTCCTGCTGGACACAATGCAAACAATGTACCAGGAGTTTGGTTGAGTATACCGTACTTGTAAATTAAGACGTGTTTGTTACTGTTATGAACTGCCTATCTTTTAACCATGAGGGATTCAAAAGGGGCAAGTTACAGGCTAGTGTCTTAATATAGTGGAAGTGTGGAACACATTAAAAACTGGACCGGGGATAGTGAATCTTTTCATTGCTCCAGTTTCCTTGTTACCAGACATCATGCTTTTGCTGAGATCCATGGATGTTTTTACTTTTTGCAGATTGCTGAAATTCCAAAACTAACATCCGGCTGCAGTGAATTTGTTGATTCGGCTGAAAATATATTGGAAAAGAGGAAGTTAAATCAAACGTTACTAGCAAACCAGAGTACCTTACTTGATTTACTTGAAATTCCTCAACTCATGGACACGTATGCACCTGCACTTATTTTTCTGGATTTTGGATTATCTAATACTTTATGCTGTCTTTTAGATATAGCTTAATAGTTTCTCAAAGAATGATTAGCTAGCATTGTGATACAGATGCGTGAGGAATGGTAATTTTGACGAAGCTCTTGACTTAGAAACTTTTGTCATAAAGCTTACTACAATGCACCCAAAGTGAGTTTTGGTACCATTCTAATAGCAGAATGTAGTCCTTTTCATTTGTGAGCTTGCTTGATGCATTTATTGAGGCACCATTTTGTTTCTCTTTCAAAAAGAATTCCTGTGATTCAGGCTCTAGCCGCAGAAGTTCGACAGACCACCCAGTCCCTTCTTTCACAGCTTCTTCAGAAACTTAGGTCTAATATTCAGGTACTATATCTTGTTTGAGATTAAGTTGATTCAGTGCAAATATTTAAGTAAAATTTAATTTCCAGCTCTGAGGTGATTAAATTTTGCTTATCATATTGCTTGCAGTTGCCGGAATGCTTACGCATAATTGGATATTTACGTCGAATAGGAGTTTTCAGTGAATATGAAATGCGCCTACAGGTAGTCTTTATTGAAATTACTGTCCATGTGGAATGGTGTTTAATTTTATTTGGTGGTTATTGTCACTGGTTGGTAAATGAAAAAGTTTAAGGTGTGAAATCTGATCCATGACGTCTGGTGTTCAGTTTTAAGATGCCGTGAAGCCTGGCTTACTGGAATACTTGATGATTTAGACCAGAGAAATCCTTATGAATATTTGAAGGGGATGGTTAATTGTCATAGAATGCACCTTTTTGATGTTGTTAATCAATATCGAGCGATCTTTGCTGATCATACGTCCGAGAGTGAAGAAAATTATGATGGCGGGCTTCTCTTTGATTGGGCCATGCATCAGATTACCTCGCATCTGAAGACTCTTAAAGTTATGCTTCCAAAGATTAGTGAAGGTGGATCCTGTCAAATATTCTGGATCAGTGCATGGTGAGAATCAGCTTGAGCAATGCAATCCTTTACTTCATTTTCAGAAACTTTTTGTTGGAAGAGATAACTGTGGTTATTTGTTAGATAACCATGGTCTGACAACGGTGCCGTATTCATGTTGCTATAATCAGTGATATTTCATTTATCTGTTTGTGATTGTCTGCAGTATTGTGCCATGGGCCTTGGATGGGTTGGTTTGGATTTTCGAGGGCTGCTTCCCCCACTATTTGAAGAGTAATATATTGTCTCTTACAAATCTTTCTGAGACTTTGGCATTTGGCTAGCTCTTAACTCGATTTGTTCCTCTTTGCAGAGCAGTTCTTAATTTATTTTCGAAGAATATGAGTAGTGCTGTTGAGAATTTTCAGGTCTGATCTACAAAACGAACAATGATGCCTTGCTTTCACATTACAATTCGATCATGCTTTTCTGTTAGGCATAGGATTTGGATGTGTAGGATCTTTATACAGCTATAGATATGTCATTCTTGGCTAAAGTTTATAACAGATATGTTTTGCTTTGTCCAGTTAGTGTTGGATTCTCATCGTTGGGTCCCACTACCTGCAGTTGGCTTCCCTGCCAATAGTTTTGGCGATGAAAGCCACGATGATGTTACTCCTCCTTCAAGTCTTATGGAACATCCACCTCTTGCTGTTTTCATCAATGGTGAGCTCAAAAGTGACAAATGCATTCACCCTGTTTGATGTGTTGTGGCTTCACGGCACTTTGGTGTTTACCGTATTTCCTTGTGTGGTGGCTGTAGGTGTATCTGCAGCAATGAACGAACTACGCCCTTGCGCTCCAGTAAGTTTGAAACACGTGATTGCTCAAGAACTAGTCAAGGACTTGCAGGCTGTTTCCGATACTCTATTGAGATACCACACAACCAAAATGCTCCGAGACAACGAGTCTCAACTGTTCCTAAAACTTTGCCAAGCATTCATCGAGGTGAGCTCTGCTTCTAATTTTTTCAATTCAGTGTTAGCTCCGAACTACACATGATGATCCACACGTTGCTTGCCGCGTGCAGGTTGCTTTCCCACATTGTGCGGCATGCTTTGGCCGCTGCTACCCGGGTGGAGCTACTCTGATCACGGATGCCAGGAACTTTTTCGATGGAATCAGCCGCCTACTAGCAACCTCACCCTCCAGAGAACTACCAAAACCAGTCCAGAATCAGAACGCAGAGGCCAAGAATGCATCAGAAAATGGTAACGTGCCTGAAATCGAGAATGGGGTCTGTCACGGTATCGAGCGGACGGGAAGCAACAGCCAAGACGAGAAGGAACAGAATCATGTCAGCTCGGAGAAGGAAGTCAAGACAGCAGCAGCTAGAAGTGAAGAAACTCAAAAACCACCAGTATCATCATGAAAATAGTTCCCCATAAGTTGGCCTTCATTGTAATTATGAACATTTCTAAAACTTTTCTTTTATTATTATAGCGAGTGATTGGACTTAAAATTTAAGAAAGGAATCGTTAATGTTAAGCCTGCTGTATTAGGTTGAGGTTAATTCTTTTTGTAGTATTTTGTTAGACAATTTAAGCGAGAGTGTTGTAATAATTTTGATCTTATATTGAAAGCTTACAGATATCTTGATTTAATCATTTTACACCATAAAATTTCCTATTTTCCGGCAGAACTCGTTGTGTTTGTTTTCTTCATAATACATGATTGAATCAAGAAATCAATTTGACATTATGAATTACAAAGCAACTAATTTGAGTATTCTCAATTTGAAAAGCGTAAATGTACAAAAGAAATTTGGAATCTGATTTAGGACTATTGTATGGAAAAAAGACATATATAAAACTCCTTAATGATTTTTGCCATAAAAAGACGTGAGTATGATTTATTGATTAAATTTCACACAAGAAATTGGGTAGATAAATAGTCCAGAAAATAAAAATAAAACTAAAACTAAAACTAAAATGATTGGTTAGAAATACTAAACCCTACTTTAATTCGTATCGGACACAACGTTTCAACGTCTTATGTCAGCTCCTCTCCAGTAGATTGGTATACAATTTTTCCAAATCAATCCTGATTAAAGCCGCAACAACAAGCATCATCTTCTCTCACTGCTTAGCTACTGTATTGTTTAATTGGAGCGAAATCAATTTGATTGCAGTCTCTTCTGTTAATTCACAAAAGGTCGGCTTTCTCGATCTTCTTCAATGCTGTTGCCGATTGGTTTTGTTTTCCAATATTTGATAAGTTCGGACACACACACACGCCTAGTAGGCGACTTGTTTGAGTTTTTGGATAATTCACACTCTCTAAGCTGAAGGTTGCAACCAGCTTGATGGACGCTGCATATAATTCATCAGTTGAACAAGTTGTGAATGTGGATTTGTCCTTTGCTAAATGGAGATTTGGAATTTTTAAACTGGAGGATTTTAGAGCAGTGAATAATTCTGTCAATTTACTAATGAATTGGGGTGTGTGTTTTACGAATTCACTGATCCTTATACTGCCTTTATTATTAGTTCAATCGAAGGTTGCAACTAGATTCATTGTATCAGGAGTTTGTGGAATCTTATGTTGCCTTTGTTTCCTTACTTTTCACTTGTAATGCCTTGGTTTGGATTTTTGAGTTTTGTTATTGTGTCCGATTTTCTGAATAGTGATGGCAGCCACATCCAGCTCTGAAGTAGGTATTAGTGAGAATCAACAACCACAACAACCGAAGATTCAAATATATTCACCGTGCAATGATGAAGTATCGGCTTTCTGGAGAGGTTGTGCTTCTTTAGCCTCTCCATTCTCTTTTAGTTGAGGTGCGAGTCTTGATTAAATCGGTATATTTTGGCAGAGAAGTATGAAAAAGATGCCAAGAAATACTGGGATATCTTTTACAAACGCCATCAGGACAAGGCAAGTCTTTGTTAATACCTATACAATTCCATGAGCTTAAGAAGAATAATAGTTGAGTTTGTTGTTTTTGTACATACGAGCATCACCGAACATATAATTATATCTGGGGATCCAGATAACTGGACCTCAACTTAGGAGGCTGGATACACTATTGCTCGTTTACTGTGTTTGAATGAGCAAGAACTGATCAGTTACCTGCGTTTCCTTTAAAGTGCTTCTTTGCATTTGATACTAGTTATTGGTTTCTGCAGTTTTTTAAGGATCGTCATTATTTGGACAAGGAATGGGGACAACACTTTTCTGTAAGTGCAAATATAGCAAATTGGTTCTGTTAGCTGAGCAGCCTGTAGGTTCTAATTACATTATTTCTTTCTTTTTTTGCAGGAAGAAGGAAGAACGGTGGTTCTGGAGGTATATCTTCTCATGCGTATGCGTCTACTAGTGATGATTCTAATTTGATTTGATTTTATTACTCATATCCCAGTTTTATACCAGTGTGGCTTTCCTTGTGAATTTCTTGATCAATAATTTTGGATGGTTGCTTGCCAGGTTGGTTGTGGAGCTGGAAACACTATCTTTCCTCTGCTTGCAACAAACCCGGATTTATTTGTACATGCTTGTGATTTTTCACCTCGTGCTGTAAATCTGGTTAAGGTGAGATCATCTTTATTTGTTTATTTATTTGTTATTTTTGCTCTTGTCTTGAGAGAGTGACATCATAATACATAAGGCTTCTGATATACTCTTGCAAAAGGAGTCAAGCAACTTTCGAGTTCCTTGACATGATTCACTGTTTGCAATTGCCATCGAGCCTCTGTAGACTGTAACACAAGATGTTTAATTGACTCATCTTTGGCCTCTCAAATTGATTGATTGTTTATAACTCAAGAGTTTTCCAATGTCATTGTAGATGCACAAGGACTTCACAGAGGCCAAAGTCAATGCATTTGTTTGTGATCTTACCATTAACGATCTATGTGCTCATGTCGCTCCTTCCTCGGTGGACATTGTGACAATGGTAATAATTTGTCTTTTGATCTTTGAATTCTGTATCTCGATCTTGGGGTTGCACCCTCGTGCGTTATTGAATAAATTTTACTTACATAAAAACACAGATTGGTTTTTGTTTTATGTTAGTATAACAGACAAAGCAAATTCAATTTTTTTTTTGTCACATACTGTAAATTTTTCTATCAATAGGTTAGGATGCTGTTGTTAATGCAAAGTTGCACACTGGCTAACTTTTCTTAAGTAGATATTTGTTTTATCTGCAGTTTCCCCAGAAAAGATGCCATTAGTGATGCAAAATATCAGAAAAGTTCTCAAGGTGATTACTCAATTAATACTGTGGTTTTTACTACTGAGGTCTGTTTGCGCAGCTGCGCTCAATTCTCTAATGCAACACAAATTTTCAACGTGCAGCCAAATGGCCGTGTTCTATTTCGCGATTATGCTACTGGTGATCTTGCTCAGGTAGGGACTAGTCCAAATGTGCAAAGTAGTTTTGAGTCTTTCAGTCAGTATTTTAGATGATAAGTATAAATCAAATTTATTTCAATAAGATTAGTGCTGCAATGTTCTTAACAGCATATTTGTGGCAATTGACAGGAACGGTTCACTGGCAAGGAACAGAAGATTAGTGAAAATTTCTATGTTAGGGGTGATGGCACTGTAAGTTGCTATTTTTTTCAGATTAATACTTCTCGAGGTTCTAAAACATGGATTTCTCATAGCATCTACTCTGCTGCCAGAGAGCTTTCTACTTCTCGGACGAGTTCTTGGAAAATCTCGTAAAAGTAAACGGGTTCAGCATGGAAGAATACGTCCTGTGTTGTAAGCAAGTGGAAAATAGATCGAGAGATATAGTAATGAATCGGTGAGTCCTACTCGTTTTTATAGGAATTCCTTGCCCTTATTATCATTGCGTTCATGTTACATAACAGCAAATGACAGGCGATGGATGCAAGCTGTATTTCGTTTAGCTGAGACCAACGGTATTTGTGGTGGAAATGCTTCGTCCCAACTACAGCGAGACTGTGATAAACGCAAAGATGATATCCAGGTGACTGAAATTGATATCTCGGAGGGAATGGCTGTAGAAATGTTCGGTATCTCACCTTCCATCGAAGAGGTACCCTTACCTTCTTTAATGCGCAGGTATCTCTCTCGTGATTGCATGCCCTAATCCAAATAATTCTTCCTTCTTCTCATAGATTCATGAGGTGTCCGTACACGACTATGCGTTCAAGATAAATGTGCTCTCGAGAGAGTTTCAGCACACCTGCACATCAACCGGCTTGATGCTGTGGGAATCAGCGAGGCTAATGGCCTCCATCCTCGCCACACATCAGGATATCGCTGCAGGGAGACGGGTTCTCGAACTCGGATCCGGATGCGGAGGGATCTGCTCCATGATAGCCGCTGCATCTGCCGATCTCGTAGTTGCCACAGATGGAGACACGAAAGCCCTCGATTTGTTGAAAGAAAATTTAGCATCAAATCTCAAATCATCACCATCTCTGGACCTGCTGCATGTCAAGAAACTCGAGTGGGGAATCGAGAAGATATAGAGACGATCAAGCGACTGAATGTCGAGGGTTTCGATGTCATATTCGGGACAGACGTGACCTCGTCTCTCAGGCGATAGTACCGTTATTCGCAACCGCCCGAGAGTTGATTTCAACCAGATGTGCAGAAGATAGCAAAGAGCCTGCTCTCATCCTGTGCCATGTTTTCCGTCGAGTTGACGAGCCTTCGATACTCTCGGCTGCATCTCAGTGTGGCTTTAGGCTTGCTGACAGGTGGTCCGACGAGACCCCTAGTAGCTCATTACGAGGCATAATCGAGGCGTGGTTCGACACGAGCTCATATAATGTTCCATCTATGGCACTTAATATCATGCTCTTTCACATTGCATAGATAATTATGTGATTCAAATGACGGCTCTTTAAGATGCTCAAACTATAGTACTGTTAGTTTATTTTTTGTAATGAACCGTTTTCGTGTACAAGTTTTGAAACCATATATTGAGATTGATTTTGGTTTCCATTTTAATTCAAGCTCTTAATATCATGCTCTTTCACATCACACAATTTTATTTTGCTACCAACAACTATTACTCATGATTATATTTGGGTAGCTTAGTTTAGAAAATGTTTGACAGAATTCAAAGCTTTGATCTTTTAATTGTTCTTGAAGTTGTCTATTAGACCACTTCAGAATAGTCAATTAGTTAAAGAGATTTTTTTTTTTTCGATATCATAGGGAACCCGCAGCCGTTACCTTAGGTGCGCACTGGGTAAACTCCACGTTCCTGTGCAATAGCCTGCAAACCACACATGACAGGTAAACCACACTTGGAAAACCAGGTGTGACAGGTTCAAACCCATATAGGCGTTTGGTGGGGTTCGAACTTGTGACCTCTCGACCACAGGAACCCACCTAACCATTGGGCTGTCCCTATGCACATATATATGTGCTTATTCAGAAATGATCCTTTCCATAAATAATTAAGTTGTCTAATAATTTCGTTTTAATTTCAAGATACAAATACCTAAATCATAGCAAAAGCCTAATATTTCAACCTCAAGCTATAACAAATTATAAAAGCATCATTTAATTATTAAAGATATAATAATTAACACAATCACTGAAGATAGCTTCTATATCAAAGTGCAGCTGCTAAACTTGTGTGATATTAATCAATATTTTTCAAGATGATCATGAATTCAATTTCAAATTTGTACGAAAAGAAATAATTATTGATTTCTAATAAAGTCCTGGAGAAAACAAAACCAACTTTGATACAATACAATGAACTTTTGACTCAAATTCATGAAAAATTGAGCATTCTGAGCTAATAGAGAAAATCAAATTAAAGAATTCAAAAGTGTAACTAAAGCAGTGGTCCAAACTCTGAAAATGAATATAGCTAGTGTTGAACTCACATTATCAGAGATCATATGCTAGTCTTATTTGATTACTTTGCGATTAATTAATTTATAGATACACACACTTGACTGTTGCTGATCGATGATCTGACCAGCTAAGAAAACAAGGGCTTTATTTTATTTTATTTTATTTGCGACAAAGAGAAACTTGTAATCGTTGCACGGCTCAACTTGTTCGTGGGACAACAAGGGTTTCTTATAATCCTTAATCTCTATTTTTTTAGGCATTAGCAGCAGTACTTTATAGTTGCAGTTAGTTTAATGTGTTGCAGAATCCTTAATGTAATTTTTCCACCATTCTTTTCTCCATTGGAAACTCCTTAGTCAAGAATGTGATTATCTCCTACTATGTATCTTGCAAACTGAAACATGTTTAAACTTCATCACACAATAATACTAAGGAATCCATAAAATTCATGATCTCAATACACGATACAATATAAACTCAAGAAAAAAAGATCTATTATACATATATGGAATCACAGAGACTAGCTAGATACCATTTTACATTGTTTTTAAAAACTCAATCTAAGATAGTAGTCATGACTCATGAGTACAACGATGTTGAATATCGAACATTATTGTTCATTAAAATAACCTAGCTAGCTAGGTACCCTTTCTATTGAAATAAGGTTGTCTCTTCGGATTCTTCAATTAGTATACACTAAAATATGCTAAAAAATCTTGAATTTGATGACAAAATCAAGCATTCGAGAGCATCAATCGAATCTTCTCTTAAATCCGGATTTGAACACGCTTCTGCAAATTATACACTTCATTGTCACAGACGAGCAGCTGCAAGTTTTCCCTCGTCACAAAAATAAAATAAAATAAAAGAATCTTTAGTCATAAACCTACTATGCACACAACAAAGAATGATTAAAACTGAAATCTATAAATGATATGTAATACATATTAATGGACATGCATATAAGAACCAAAATAAAGAGAAAACCAACAAAAGAAAAAGAGGAAGGTACATATATATATAAACATTCATATCAATTTCATCCACAAATAGTGGAGGAAGAACTTTGATGATTAGAGCGATAGATAATCAAGTATACGTTACAACTAAAATGAATTCAGGTTAGTGCAAAGGAGCCCCCCACTTGTAAAAGAATAAATCAAGTGAAAATGACTGATTGCTTTAGTTAAAACTTGGTATATTGTAAGTTCATGATTGAGACTTCTGAAATCTTGAGGTTAACTGCTTGGCTTTCTTTTATCTAGAGAAAAATGGAAAATTCAAACCATTAAACAAGTATGGAAAACAAGAAATTAACAACTAAAATTCTCACCAGCTCCATCACAGAATTAGTCAAAATTTTCTGCTGCAAGAATGGGAAGATGCAATTGTTTTGGTGTATTGTGTCAAAATTTAAACAAATTTGAGATTAACAAAGAAAATAAAGCATAGAAACAAACATCATGAGCTAAAAATCATTAGAGCTGCTCATACCTTCTTCTTGAAACTCAATTAGGGCTTTTCTAAAAGATCTCTTCTTTTTAAGGGTTTTAGTCACATGTATGTAAATTCCTCCACTTCCACAATGGTCGAGCCCATCGCACCAGATTTTAGAGCAGTTTACCTCTTCTATATGGTCGAAACGGAGTTCACACACCATAAATCACCAAAATGAAAGATTCAAATCTGCAAAACCCTAAATCAAGGTTTGGACACAAAAAAGGCCTTCACAAAATCAGCCTATCAGTAACAGTACTGTCAAAAATTACCCAAAAAACGAATAAGAGAAAGTAATTCAAAAATCTTTTGGCTAATCAAGAAAATTAACAGGCTGCAGCATCATTTACAAACCACACTCAATAAGAAATCACAGAGGGAGAATACTATACATATACATATATATATAGTGTGTGTGTGTGTAAGAGAGAGAGGGAGAAAGAGGGCGGGGTGACAGCAAGAGAGTGAGCACACATAGCTTCAAGCATGAACCATTCATGCAAGAAAAACACCATGAGTGCTCACTCTCTTCTGTCACCTCCCTTACCCTTATTGAAGGAGAACTAATTCACCAAATCAACCCTATTCTGCACAGAACAAACTCCAATTTCTGAAAAACCCTCAAAATTTAGCAATATTTATTTGCTATACTATAACAAGAGGAAGAAGAGTTTATAAGATTTTTGGGTGTGAAGAAAAATGGTTCAGTATGTTAGGGCTTATATAGGACAACAAAGTTTAACGGTTCGCATCAGCAATGACCTTTGGAATAAATGTGGGTTTATCTTTTTATGGGCCTCTCCCATTATTTTATTGCACCAGCAACCCCAAATGTCACATTTTCACACGCACAACTAGTAATGTGTGTTATTATCTTCCCAAACAAGAATATATACTACATATACATATATATCACCTTAACTTTTCTATGCTATATTAGGTGAAATATGTCAGGTACTCAGCATTGAATATACTACGAAACATGACACCGGCAAATTTAACCCTAATCTTGTATTTGATATATTTTAGTAAACATAGTATAAATTTCTCCATCCATCCCCAAATAAATGTCATATTTAGAAATAAAATATGTCCCATATCATAATTCTATAGAAAAATAATATTAAATTTCTCATATTATTCTTGACCTCAATGCAAATTCTTTAGTTAATTATTCGGTTTTTCAAGAGTATATGATTTTTGAGGGCACGAAGCGTTTAATATTCAAAAACGAAGAATGAGATACAGAACCCATAAATCTGTTACACATACCAATGCTTCTTGTAATTCTAAATGTTTTACCAGCCAATGCAAATGGTGGCCTTCTGCATCTGAAAGTCAGACCAAAATAAAAGAACGAATTGTTTAATTCTAGATTAAAACAAATATTTATTTTCTTATCTACGTGGAGGGTGGTCAACCCTGCGCGTGAATTTGAAATATGTTCAGATTTATTTATGTAGGTCACGACTAAATGAAATACTGCCATAAATGGTCACTCAAAGATAAGGATTCCGACATATCTGCATCATGCCATTGCCAGCCATTAGAATTATTTACAGGTCTGCTATTCAACATATTTAGTATTTTATACGTAGCTTTCATATTATCCAGAGACATGCACAATAGGGAGCCTCGGCTCCCCCAAACATTTTTACACTTGTAGTACACCTCCGCCGCGGCTAGATTATATTTTTCATTCATGCCGTTACACTACAATAAGGGTTCCCTTTCCCTCAACAAAAAAATTCGCATCCGCCCCTGACTTTAATGTTTAGAGATGTGGTCATGGTAGCGGCTGCGGGTTCCCCATGATACAAAAAAAAAAGAAAAAAAAAAAAGAGATGTGGTCATGTTAGGTGAGTAGGCACCATAAATTAGGCATTATGTGTATATATTACTAAACAATAATAAAAAGAAGGAAGCTTGTTTTAGGTTAAAATGACAAAATCATTTATTGAAGTCGATTATGTTAAAATCTACAGTTTTAAATATATCGAAACAAATTAAGTACTCTTTCGTGTTTGGGGGTTGTCGAATAATTGCAGCAACATTGTATTATGATTAATTATGTAGAAAATAATAATTAGATGATTCAATTGTCGCACCGCACAAGTTTCTTTATTTCAGTTCATCTTAAATTTCATTCTCATAAATCACTTATTTCACGTTGGAAAAAAGTAACTTTGCAACAAAATAATTATTATATATATATATATATATATATAGGAGATGGATCGGTAGGAATGGATAATTTGGTAGGAAATAAGAATGAATCCGGGCCTTTGATTCGTTGGACCAATGGTTGAGATTTAATTTTCGGGTGTGCTACAGTTTTGTATTTCGTGTGCTAAACGGATTATTGTGCAGCACTAGAACTGTTCATGTGCTACGCTTTAATGAAAGATGTGCTAAACTAATATGTTTAACATATGTGCTACGAATGGATGAAATATGTGCTAAACTAACATGTGCAATATATTAATTCTAATTGTGCTACACAAATATGAAAGATGTGCTACTATTCCTATTTTCGTACATTAATGAGCTTTCTCACAATAACCAACCCATATATATATATATATATATATAGGAATGAGTTTATATACATATAATTTTTGATATATATAAATGAGAACAAATCATGTCTATTAGATTTGAAAAATCTAATTGTTATTTTTTAAGTGTGCATCTGAATTAGTTATATCTACATTTCTGCATATAATTATGCATTTGTGTATCTTCGTTATATTGATTCTGAAACGTCCATATTGATTTATCAAATGTTAATATATGTCCTCATATTTATGCTATAAGTCTATAAAGAGTGTCCACACAATAATCACTATATATATATATATATATATATGTGTGTGTGTGTGTGTGTTTGTGTGTATATATGGAGTGATTATTGTAAAAACCATCCTTAACCTATAAATTACGAACTTCTGAAATCATCTGAATTCACCGTGTAAGTGTCTGAATTAGAAAATTAAAAATTCATCCCTCATGGGATTCGAACCCATGCGTTTGAATCCATCAAGTAAGGTGATGAATTCACCGTAGATCTTCACGAATAAAGGGCTGAAATGGTTCTTATTTTATACTTTAAGATTATTTTGTATTTGATCTCACCACCAATATGTCCGACTTAACAGCAATAAACGAACAACTTCCTCTTTGATTTTTCTCTTTAGTCCGATCAAGCTTGTTTTGTTCTTTTCTTGTTGCTAAGGAGACGACTTAAATGCAAAGGCCAGTACAAGAGACTGCATCTACGGGAATTAAAGGAATAGCTGCTAAGGCGATGTAGCGGTTAAGCAGAGTTGTTCTTTCCTTCAATTGAGTAGAGAGAGGAAGAACTGGACCAAGCTCAAGCTTGCAAGCAAAAGGTCGAAGCATGATTATCCTACATATGAGGGTTAACGTGAAACTATTTTTATCGTGATAACTTGAGAACCAAAACATTATGAATACGTTGTGAAAGTTGATGAATTCTTTGGAAAAATTACTGAATCCAAAAAATAGAATTTTCGCCCCTTAAGGGATTCGAACTTGGGTGAAAATTATGAATTTTTGGATTCAGTAACTTTCCCAGCGGATGCATTAGTTTCCATAATGAATTCATTTTGTTCATAATGAATTTTCGTGGTTCTTAGTTTTCACGTTAAAATTTTTCTTATTTGAACCCCCCTCTCTCTCTATATATATATATATGGGGTTGGATCTAGTGAGAACTCATCTTTTTGAGAACTTGAGAACTATGCACAAGTATATAAAGTCGATGAACAAAATCTATAAGTTGTGCACAACGAAAACATTCTAAAAATGTTTCACAACAAAATAATTTTAGAAGGTTTTCATTGTGCACAACTTTATCTTTCGCATCATCTTTACATGTCTTATGCATAGTTCGCAAAAAAGATGTGGTTCTCATTTGATCAATTTCCTATATATATATAGAGAGAGTTTGGTTCAAATAAGAACCATTCTTATCCTAAAAACTAAGAACCAAATGAATCCGTTATGAAAGTTGATGAATCCGTTGAGAAAGTTAATGAATTCAGAAATTCAGAATTTTTCACCCAGGTTCGAATCCCATGAGGGACGAAAATTCTATTTTTGGATTCATTAATTTTCTCAATGATTCATCAACTTTCACTATGAATTCATCGCTTTTGGTTCTCACGTTCTCAATAAAAATGGTTCTCACGTTAACCCTCCCATATATATATATATATATATATATATATAGAGTTTGGTTCAAATAAGAACCATTCTTATCCTAAAAACTAAGAACCAAATGAATTAGTTATGAAAGTTGATGAATCCGTTGAGAAAGTTAATGAATTCAAAAATTCAGAAATTTTCACCCGGGTTCGAATCCCATGAAAGGCGAAAATTCTATTTTTTGGATTCGATAATTTTTCCATGATTCATCAACTTTCACCGTGAATTCATCGCTTTTGGTTCTCACGTTCTCAATAAAAATGGTTCTCACGTTAATCCTCCCATATATATATATATATATATATATATATATATATATATATATATTATCGTGTGAACTATCCTTATAGTATAAACATGATGATAAATATCAACCATTGATAAATCAATATAGACGTTTGATTCAATTAACAAATTATGGTGTATATGCACATATGCATAATTATATGCAGAAATACGCGTATAAATAATTCAGATGCACACTTAAAAATAATCATTCGATTTCCAAATCTAATGGACATGATTTATTCTCATTTATGTATATTAAGGATTATATGTACATAAACCAATTCATGTATATATATATATATATATATATACTATTTGAGAGAAGGGATCAAATAGTACCCGGTCCCCAGATAATATGTAGTACTCAATCTCATCCACTCATCTAATAGATCCGATGGTTCAGATTTTTCGGACTTTTTAAGCTTAATTTCGCTAATTTTCGCTTCATTAAGGGTAGATTAGTGATTTGATTTGTTATGTGATTGCGAAAACAAACAATGCATTTAGTTGAACTGAACAATGCATTCAAATGAACACAAAAATGCATTCACTTGAACACAAACATGCATATGAGTTTCAATTTTAATGCATGTCAGAACGCTGCTCCCAACGCTGCGTCACAGCATCCGCCACCGCCGCAAGCACCAGCCGCCCGCTTGCACGCACCCAGCGCCCACTCGCGCATACCGGCGCCGCTGCACGCACTGCAACGGTTGGGTGCGATGCGATGTTATGTTGTTTTAAATGCAGATTTAGTTGTTTTAAATGCGTGACATGTTATTTCATATGCATTATTTATGTTTTATTGTGGCTCTTCCCAAACGTAGCGCCGACGCCAGCACCAGCGCCTACCCGGCGTCGGAACCCACCTAGCATCCCTACCTAGCGTCGGCATGCACAAAACGTGCACCCAACACCGGTTGTGTGCGATGCATTGTCATATTATTTTGAATGCATTGTTATGTTATTCTCTATGCATTGTTACGTTATTCTCTATGCATTATCTGTGTTTTGTAGTGTCTTTCCCCAAATTCAATGCCCGCGAAGACCCCAACGCCGCGACTCCCTACCCAAGACGGACGGGCACCCAGCGCCATTGGTGCCTTCCCATTTGCCCCGAGCGAAAAATGGGTTGCCACGTGTCAAATTTTGGTGCGTCCACGTGTTCAAAATGTGTGGTCAGATTGAGATTACATACTATCTCGGGGACCGATCTACGGAACCCAACCCACTATTTGGTATATCAATATAAGCTCATTTATTAGAAGTTGAATGTGTCAATAGGACTATATATATATATTATATTCAAATAAATCGTACACATCAAAATTGGACCAGTAATTAGTTCCTGTATAGGTGGTTGTTCACAAAAGTTGTATACATCTCTTGCATATCTTCATTCTTTCATGGCCATCCAAAACTTAATATAAGCACCAGTATATAAAATTATCCACACAAATAATGTTGAACTATTTAGGTTCATTTCATCTTGGCTTTGACATATAACTTTCTCGTTTAACATCTCTTGCTGTTTCTTTTCTTTTAGTATATAGACGGGGTAAGAAACAAGTGGCTATATTAATTATGTGCAATAGATTTTTAAAAATACACACTCTCAACAAGACATAATAAAATATAGAACTTATAAAAAAATACGTACATATACATACATACCTGAATTATATATGTGCCTGGAAGGCTTTTCTTTTCATATATAGTGAGCTTATAGTCGAGAGTCACGTCTTTGAATTTCATCAACCATGCCATTTAAATTGAATAACATAGTAATATGATTAATATATCTCATGTAATAATTTGCAGAAAAATAACGATCCCAAATATAATTTCCTTGTCAAAAGACACTATTGGAATGGCGTCTAGTGGGTAAGGGATATGTCATATGAAAGATCCGGTAATAATACATGCATATATATTAAATCAGGCAAAAGGTACATTTCATACTGAAATGTAAAGAATATATATCCACCCACTCAAATTGAAGAATTTTAGAAAATACATATTATAATTACTAGCTATGTATAGCTAGGTACAAAAGAAGTGTATAAGTGTTAGACTTTGAGAAAAAAGGTATGTAAATATTATGAAATGTAAGAATATATATCCACCCACTTTTTTTTAGTTGCCCTAAGATTCCATTTTTAGTGAGTGCTGAGGTCAATATTAATTAGATTTTTCTTATTCTTTTATTTTTGGTCGAGAAAAGAGGTCCATATATATTAGATTCAATTTCCAACTTCTAGGGTTTGTCCAATTATTTTACTTGTGAAACATTATTAATCGATCCTCTTGCATGACGTCGTTGTATGATTTCTATAGTGTAATTTGTTTAATCTTTTTTTTTGGTCAATTAATACAGAAATTTTAAACACTGCATCACGATGAATTCGAACCCGAGACCTTTAGCCTCGAGCATTAACCACTCTACCACTAGGCCAACATACACACACCCAATTATTTTTAATCACTTCTCAATAATGTCACCCAATTAATTAATATCACAGTTATTTTTATTTTCGAATTGAACGAAATCTTATGGTTGAACTAAGAAGGGTATTTATAAACTCCTAAAAAATGGTATTTTGAGAAAGGCTAAGAAACCATATCGAAATTAATTGGTTTTATAATAATTTATACAATAAATAGGGATATACAAGTATACAACGTGAGTAGATGCATATGGAGCACTAGGGATGAATAAAATAATATATGAGTAGCAATAATTTGTAGCATAAATAAAGTGTAAGAATTTTTTTGTGAAGATGGAATTTATCTTTATGAAGAAAGTGATAAAAGAAATAACAATAAAAATAATAAAAAGCACTGTTAGTGACGCAACAAATCGCAGATCGACAAGCATTGAGTGGTATACAACCACGCCTAGATCTTGCGAGGCTCCAAAGCAGCTTAAAGTATATATGCTTTTCATTAATTTATTAAGATATTAATTAACTACAATCTTTTAAATAATAAACAATTAGTAAAAGAATATGTTCCAAATCATCTATACAAAAGGCACGTAGTGCAGGACGTGGTATCCCCCCACCCACAAAAAAACCCAAAAGGGGGAACCCATGACATGATATAATTGGTTGGTTCCATCAATCATCTCAGTTATTTAATAGGATCCCAGAAAATAACTAACAAGTATGCCAATTTTCTTGATTATGGAAAGTCATTTGTTGATTTGTTGTTATCTTCACACAATTTCAAATTTTTTTTTTTTTGTCAATTTAATACAGAAATTTAAGAGTTACGTCACGATGAACTTGTTATTCTTCTTCTTTTGTGTCTGTATTGGTGCACAGTTTGACCGATTCCATTTTCGTTCTCGACATGGAATGATTTAGATATGGGGGTGGAGTAGGTAGGGTTTGATTAGCCAATAATCCATATACATTAAAGAAGTTGATTAGCATACACGTAGTACTAAATTAATGGACTATGGTTGTACTTTGAAATAGGTTGGTGATGCAATGATGGCATATTGTGGGTACTTAGTGCATCAATTATTGGTTATGGTATGGGATAGGTTTAAGAGGCTTTCCTTTTTCGGAATGGATTTGCTTGATGTCAATGAGGTGGCATACACTTTCCCTTTCTTTTCTCATTTTCTTTTCTTAATTTTAAATTGTGTCACTTTATAATTTGTTGATCAATTATCATATATTATATTATCTCGAGAGTTATATCACGATTTATTTGATAAGACTCGCATTCTATTGACTTGACCATTCATACAACAATATTGCAGAAAAATTGATTTGGCCATGCTCCATGTCACATCAATATTTATATATTTATGAACAAATATTACGTACGTGTTATATATTAATTTTTAATAAAAAAATTAGAATTAATTGCTAATTAAACCATCACTTTTGGATCCATTTTACAATTTAAAATTGTTTTTATAAAAATATTTCAATAATGATTTCATCTTTTGATTTATAGTTTTTGACATACTTCTATTTTAGAAAAAATTTAGCTGATAATAGAAGTATCAAAACTACTACAAACCAAAAGTTAAGATATATAATTATTGAAACATTATAAAACTAGTCTCAAAATTGCAAAATAAATAGAAATAATGATTCAATTGTAGAATGAACTCTTGATTGACATCTACCAAAATTATGGGGGAAAATAAAATGAGTAAAAAGTTGATTGGTGGGATCCAAATAATGGTATTATTGATTGGAATCTTTGTATAGATAGGAAAAAGTGATATTTGATTGGTCACATTCCACATTGCATCTTCATTCTTCAGCTTCCACTTTCGGCGATGGAGGAATGTCTGCGTGGGACGTTGATGTACTCATCAACTCCACGTGGCAGCATCACTCGCTTTTTCCTTGGTGGCTGCAGCCCATCCACTTGATCATTCTTTATTTTAATCTAGATTTCAATCATAATAGTAAAC
Organism: Salvia rosmarinus; assembly: GCA_036937905.1. Classification (NCBI taxonomy): domain Eukaryota; kingdom Viridiplantae; phylum Streptophyta; class Magnoliopsida; order Lamiales; family Lamiaceae; genus Salvia; species Salvia rosmarinus. The sequence continues at coordinate 12,785,793 of CM072819.1, read as the reverse complement.
ACTTAGGGCACGTTTGGTAGGTTAGTTATGTTTAAATACAGTTAGGTTTCGTCTCAGTTAAAATGTCTTATTCAATTGGGTTTTATAACCCACCACTTGGATTAGTGTACAAATCCAAAAGAAATAGTGCAAAATGTAGCTATCAAACGTATTAAACCACCAAGCCCGTCATTAAAACACGGTAGTAAGGATACGAAAAGAGCTACCAAACAGACGCAGGATATTAATATGGGCTACCAATAAGAAGATAACTTTATCACGACGAAACAACGCTACCAAAAGGGCATTAATGTTGGAAAATAAAATGTTTGGTGTCATTTAGGTATGAGATTTGGGACCTAGCATCTCAAAGTTGACGTTGGAGTTTCGTGTGAAATCGTTTCATTTAAAAAATTAAAATATAAATTTGAATATAATATAATTATAAATATATTATTGCAATATGATTTTAGATATAAATTTTAATCCACTAAAGTGAGACAAAATTTGTTAATTTGCTGGGTGGCTAGAAAAAAGTTGAAGGCGATTAACATTATCTAACGCTTAGATGAATTTTTTTTATGAAATTGATTGTAACAATAAATCAAATTAAAAATAATATTTGAAAACAAATCCACCAGTGAAAAGTAGTATTTTAATGTTTTTTTCTCCGGCTCCTTGAAACGATTACAACCACTATATGTTTATCTTTTTTGAGAGCATATTCTTGCTTAGGAATGGGAAATTTAGGGGCGAGCAAAAACCGAATCGAACCGAAAAATCGAACCGAAATTAGCGGTTTGGTTCGGTTTGCACAGTAATTCGGTTCGGTTTCAAAATTTTAAAACCGAAATTAATTCGGTTCGGTTTCGGTTTAGCGAAAAAAATTGGTTTTCAAACCGAACACCAATTTTATTTTTATATATTTTATATATTATATATATATATATATGTTATTAATATTATTAATATTTAAATTGGTTAATATTATATACATATATATAATTATATATATATATTATAAATATTATAATATTTATATTAATTATAATTTAAATTGGTTAAAATCGAACCAAACCGAATATTTCGGTTCGGTTTCGTTCGGTTTAGATATATAAACGGTTGGTTCGATTTGGATTTAAAAAAAAAAAAAATCTGTTTTTCGGGTTCGGTTCGGTTTTGAACCGAACCGCCCGAATGCTCACCCTAGATGGGAATGGTAATGAGTTGAATTTTTATGGATATTCCTCTTTATTGAATTTTAATAGACTGAATTTAGGTAATGTAAACGAGTTTGGATAGTAAAAATAATATTTAATATCCATGAAGATCGGATATGGAAAACTACTTATAGGTACCAATTACTCGAGTTACGCTTATCTAATATATAATACCATAATTTTATAATTAATTAAATAATTAATTTTGTATCACATAATAAATAATATCAATTAGTGTATTTGTGAAATTGTATTATAAAATAAATATGATTGGAATTAAAAGTTGACTTGTTCACTTTGAAAATGTAAGGTTCTAAATTTTGGTTTTGATTTTGCAAGTTGTAATGATAAGCTAAATTAAATAAGTTATAAAAGTAATTTGAATATAGGTTTAATTCTCAATTTCCATCTTTCTTCTTTTTTCATCCTCTAAAAGAAAATTCTTATTCATCTTCTCAATCTCAACTATCAAGAATCGAGAGTTTAACTTTTATGGTTTGAATTCTTCCATCTTTTTCTTTGAGTTAATCATTCACTGCAATATTGAATTTAATTGTCTATGATTCGATTGTCTTTATCTTCGCATTTTCAGGTTTGCATATTTTTTACTTGAAATTAAATTTTAATTAATCATTATTAATATTTATTTTGTAGAGTTCAGATTTTATGGAGACGTTTATCCAATTATAATAGCTCATTTTGAGTATTTAAAATGTTTTATAAATTTAAACAACTTTGAATAATAAAATCATTTTATGATCGAATTTGTGATGAATATGACTAGAAAACCTTAAACTGATTCAAGTTTGAAAAATATTTAATGAATATATACCCGATCCGTTATCATCCTACTTAGGCCACTAATTAATTAAGTGGTAGACTTCAATTACGTAAATACGTTGTATTACAAAATTATGAAAAAATTATGAATTCCTGGCATACATTCTAAAATGGGCCACAAAGGGCCCATGATAAAAGGATGTGAATTCTCCAAATTTAAGACAGGCCTAAACATCGGGCTTCATTGAATTTTAGCCCTTCATCATGATAATAGTGATAATAAATCACGTCTCAATATGAGAAAATAATATCAAACATGAGGAAAATTTATAATTGTAAGTTTTTTAAAATATATGATTATGAGATAAATAGATTCCATCTATATAATTTTGAAATCATGTGCAAAACTCATCGACTTATCCAAATTACATCAAGTGTGCTTCTTGGTAGACACTAAAATTTATTTTCCTTAAATACCATATATTTAAGAAAATAAGGGTATTAAACAATATTATGGAACCTTTAATTGGTTCAATGATACATGACGATACACTTTCCCCACTAACTTTGGTTACAAATAATTATATTTAGTCACATCAAATAAGCATGATTTGTGTGCGTGTGTTGGCCTAGTGATAGAATGGTTAATGTCTAAGGCCAAAGATTTCGGATTTGAGTCCATCGTGACGCAGTCTTTAAATTTATGTATTTAATTGACCAAAAAAATTATATTTCATTATGTTTCCAAGAAATTGTGAAATTGAATAAAAATTTATAAAATATAAATGAATGACTATAATTGTGATATAATGTCATACACTGACTACATCAATCGATTATTCTTATAAAAATTAAAAAGTTATCCTATAATACATTATATTATGAGAAATTAGTGAAATTGAATAAAAATTTATAAAATAGAAAGAGATGACTATAATTGTGAGAATAATGTCATACAATGATTACATTCTTTGATTATTTCAAAACTTATATTATAATACTTAATATTAATAGCTTTAAGTGAAAATAGAAGTAAAAAATTATAAATAGAAAAAAAGATGAAATAAAAGGAATTATTAAATAAAATTCTTTAATTATCATATAAAACTATAGTATAGTACATTATATATTCACAACGATCATGGTGATTTAGGGTTTATAGAGGTTTAGGGTAAAGGGGTTTAAGGGCTTAGGGTAAAGCGGTTTAAGGGTTTAGGATTTTCCACGTGTGACGCATTTACGCGATTATGGTGATTTAGGGTTTAGGGATTTAGGATTATGATGTTAAGGGTTAGGGGTTTAGGGTTTAAGGGATTTAGGGTTTCTTTAGGGTTCACGGGCTTAAGGGTTTAAGAGTTTATGGGTTTCTTTCTAAATTCTTTATTCTAGTTTCAATTATTATAATTTATCTAAACCTTTTAAACAAATCATCATTTATTATTTATATTAATGGTCAAGACTCTTCATTGATCTACGATAAAATAATCGAACAATGTGATCAACATGTGGTATTAATCTCACAATAACGATTGTTTCATTCAATTTTCTAATTATTAGGATAAATTACAATACTATAATATCTTTTTATGAAATAATCGACCAATGTGGTCAGCACGCGATATTATTCTCACAATTATAGTGATTCATTTCTTAGTTTTAATTTAGACTAGTTGCCAATAATTTATGATTTTATAGTTGAGTGTCGTATATTGGGCTCCTAGTGCTGGGAATAGTACGCTGTACGGCCTTTGTAAGGTGTCGGGCGTCAGGCGTCCCTTGCCGGGTGTCATGCACCAGATGCATGGAGTCGGGTGCAGGTATGTGTCCCTTGTTGGGTTCAGTGCACCGACACATGGTGTCGGGCATTGACGTTGGTTGATAGGCGCCCAACCCTATCAATATATATTTCCTTAATATGTATAATTAAAATAAAATTGTTGCAAACCCAAATTTTAGTTTCACGTGTAGATTCATACAATTTTTTCTTCTTCCAAGCTACATAGTAAATTCTAGTAACATTATATTCCATTATCATGTTTCTTAGTTATTGTCAATTGTAAAAATTATAGCTAAAATTAAAAGTCTATATTGCATTAAAAAATCACATAAAAATATGCAAAAATAATCAAAGAATATATGTTACTTTTATAATATAACTACGATAGATCATTCATTTATTATAAATAGATATAAGATATTATAGAATTCAAATTAAAAATAATAAAAAAATTGTTTTGCCAAAAAAAATATTTAATCACTTATATTTTGCACTATACTTGTCGAAGCAAGACTGAAAATTAAATTACAAAATTGAGAGAACATTTTACACATTTTCTGAACAAACGGATTTTGGAATTAAAAAGTCTATCCAGTATTCTAAATTCTCGAACAAATCCAATTTTTCTTTTTTTCATTGAAATCCCACTTCAACATAAAGTTACTGAAAAATATTGTAATGACTTAATTTAGTTGCAACCATGACTTATTGGAAAAGTTAATTGTTGGGGGACAGATGAATCCTTGTGCATTATTATGTGTATTAGTGTATATTATATGTATGGTAAAACATTATGCAGCAATTAATTCATCCCAAATTTGATGCAAATATGTTCTTTATAGTGCCAAATTTCAAGGAAATTTAAAAACGTGTATAAAAGAATAGATAAATGATTGCTTCAAATATATAAAGGGCATATTAGTCATTGATTAATATAGAACCGGCTTAAACAATTTGAACCGTTCCGATTTAAATTTTAGGAGTATTATGTATGTACATATTATGTAAAAAAAATCATTATTTATATACAAAATTGGAATTTCATGAAAATTCAGTAATTTATGGGTAACTAACCATTTTTTTGTCCTATTGTTTTCCTGAATCAGTATTCTGAAATTACAATTCTTAGTCGATGGTTTTGTCCGTTAAACATGGAAGATACTTGTAAATAATATATTTATATTTGTTATACAATGTTAGTGAGTTACAAATAGAGTTCGAAAATGTCAAATATTTGATGATTCCATCATCTATGATTGAGTTACGAAAACTTACGGATAGGTATCCTACATCTGTATCAATTCTTTACGGTTAAAGAATCTCTTTCTAGTTGCTCACATACGGAAATATGAGATTCGAGACTCATGTGACAAGTCAAGGGGTTAATATCATTCCAATTGCCATTACAAAAGTAATTAGATTTTTGTCATTAAAAGATATTTTAGATTAGTAACTAATCCAAAAGACTATTAATTCGCAACAAAACCACTCATACCGTAATGCGAGGAAGCCATCGAAAAACTCACGAGGATTAAGTGGGTAAGGTCCAAAATATAGAAGAAAGAAGCGTTTCCACCACTCTACCACCCACCGGGATTAAGTGGAACAGAATTGACTAGGTGGTAGAGTGGTGGAAACGCTTCTTTCTTCCATATTTGGACCTTACCTCATAGAACAATATGTTCTCTTGGCATTTTCTTTTGATCCAATTTTATTTCTCTCCTTATCATTCGAAAAGATAAAAAAATTTCAGGATAATAAACATTGTCTAAAATTTCTTGTCACGCCACCCCGACTGTCCAATAATTTGGTTTATCTATATAATAATTGATATTTATATCTGTCTATTTCATAAACGAGATCACCGACGAACATCTCATATGCATGCCTACGCAAAAAAGAACATCACTCCATTTTGAAATCATCACTCAAAATGTTAAAACTTTGAAGTCATCGTTTGATGTTGTTAAGTTTGAATTGTATTCTATTTTATATTCTGTTTGTAAGCCAACGTCTGCATGATTTATGACGTGGCATAAGTTGTTATTTACTTTGTTAGTTAGTTACATTCAGTTAATTAGCTGCTAAGTTTGTTAGGTTAACTGCTTTGTATCGTCTCACTTTATATACTCTTCAAAATGTAAATGAAATCAGTTTTTCCTTTTATCTTGTGCATCTATCTTCCTCCTTCCAGCTTCTCTTTAGCTTTTCAACATGGTATCATCTCAGCTCTTAATTCTTTTTTTTGCTTCCTATCCTTTCTAAATCGATCTCCTTGGCCACCATTCAAAATTCCAACCTCCCCTCTATCCATCCTGTTAGCACAAAACTTGATGGATCAAACTATATGTTTTGGAAAACTCAAGTCTTAACAACTCGCTCGAGCATACTGATTTGAAGATGTTCTCTTCGAATTCAAATCCACATCAATGCGTGGATGAAGCTACGAAAATCCAGTTATCGACATGGATTCAACGTGATCAATTTGTTTTTAGCTGGATCCTTGCATCTATATCCACATCCATGATAGGATATGTTGGAAGACGCACCACCTCTGCTCAACTATGGAACACATTCGAAACGTTGTTTCAGTTGCAATCCAAGGCGCGCTCAGTTCAGCTCCGTTTCCATCTTCAAACTATGAAAAATGGAGATTCAACCGTTGATGAATATATACTCAAATTTCGGGAAGTTTCATATCAATTATTCAGCATTGGCCAACAAGTACCGGATTATGATCTGGTCAACTACGTTCTAGGAGGACTCGGTTCAGAATTTGAAAACATATGTGTTTTTCTTCAATCAAAAAGTAAAGATATGACACTTGATGAAGTTCAGTTTGCTCTGCAAACTCATGAAATCAGGTTACTCAATCAAGCAACTCATATCATGAATTATACTTCTGGTATGAATTTCCTTACTCAACAGCCTACACCACAAGTTCACACTGCTTACAGTCACAACTTCAGTAATAGAGGTTCTGGAAGATCTGGTGTTCGTGGTTATCGTGGAAGAGGAAGTGGTATGTATCACAACAGTAATAGTGGTAAAATTATATGTCATATTTGTGGAAAAACCAATCATATTGCCATTAAATGTTTTAAAAGGTTTGATTTGAGCTTCTCAGGATTAGAATCTGCTTCCTCTTCATCCTCGCCGCAAGCTCACTACATTAATACTTCTACTGCACCTGCAAGTTACGTTCCTCCACTTGCCTCAAAACCTCACATGTCACAACAACCACACAAGTCAATCTCACCTTACAGCCTTTCCACCACCACTACTCCTCATAACGATTCCGAGTGGTATCTTGGCTCAGGAGCATCAACACATGTAACTGCTGAAATGGCCAAACTTCAAACTCACTCTCCTTACTATGGTGATGAAGCTCTCACTGTAGGTAATGGTTCAAAACTCTCCATCACACATGTTGGTTCAGCAAGCTTATCAAATAAATCATCGAATCCTTTAATCCTCAGCAATATTCTGGTTGTTCCAATCATTACTAAAAATTTGCTTAGCATTTCACAGTTCACAAATGACAACAATGTTTATCTTGAATTCCACTCTTCTTTTTGTTGTGTCAAGGACAAGCACACCAACCAAATCCTGCTGGAGGCACTCTTAAAGATGGATTATACCATCTGCAGTTGTCAAAACAACCTTCTCCTCAAAATCCAACTTGCTACAAGGTTAATAAATCTGCTGCTGCTTCCACCTCGAGCCATCAAAGTTCGCCTTCCGGTTGTGGCACAATAGATTAGGGCATCCATGTAGTCAAGTTCTCAAACAACTTTACAAGGTTTACAAGTAGGACTTAAGATCACAAAGTGTGTTTTGGACGCCTGTCTAAAGGAAAAATTCATAGTTTCTCTTTCCTCTGTATGCAGAAAACCGGTGCTCCATTCCAACTTGTTCATACTGATTTGTGGGGACCAAGTTCTACCACTTCATCTAATGGATTTAGATATTACATTCACTTTGTGGATGACTACACGCTTTACATGGCTGTTTCCTTTACACACAAAGGCTGAAGTTTATAATGTGTTCATAAATTTGAATAAGTACGTGGAAATTCAGTTTAGCACTAAGATCAAATGCCTTCAATCCGATTGGGGGGAGGGGAGGGGGAGAGTATCGTAATCTTAAACCTTTCATTGAAAAGCTAGGGATTGTAATTAGACACCCATGTACTCACACACATCAACAAAATGGGAGGGTCGAGCGCAAACATCAACATATCACAGAAATGGGTCTTACTCTACTTGCCTCTGCACACATTCCCTATAAATTCTGGTGGGATGCCTTTGCCACTGTAGTTCACGTCATAAATAGGTTACCATCTCATTGTTTAAATAATATTTCACCTTTTCAGTGTCTATATCAAATTCAGCCCGACTATTCCATGTTACGCACATTCTGGTGTAGCAGTTTTCCCTATCTAAGACCCTAAAACAATGCCAAGTTGCAGTTCAGGTCTGAGAAGTGCTTATTTTTTTTGATATAGCCCCACTCATAAAGGGTACAAATGCATGCATTCATCTGGTCGAGTTTACATTGCTCGCATTGTTCTATTCAATGAAAATGAATTCCCCTACAAAAGCTTGTTTAAATCTTCAGCCTCGAGTGTGTCTTCCACTGATCTCTCTCCTTCAATTCCCTTTTATCTTCCACCCGTATTTTCCACTAGTCAGTACACACATCCATCCTTAGGAATTTCCCCTGCCTCTCAGACCTCATCACCCCACAATCACCTATCTCCGGTCACTGCTCCATGTCTTCAATCTCACTCATCTTCACATTCAATTTCCAGTCTGCCCACTTATTCTAACACTACATCACAAAATTCATCCGTGTCTGCAAAAGTTGTCTCTGTCCCTTCTATACATCTCTCTCCCACACAGCCACAACCTCAACACTCTATGCTTACTTGAGGGAAAAATGGTATTTTTAAACCCAAAGTTTTCTTGGCTCATGATGATAGTTCCGATTTTATCACATTTACTGTTGCTGAACCTACCTCAACTACTGAAGCTTTAACTTAGCCAGAGTGGCAGCAAGCTATGGCAAAGGAATTTAATGCCATCATATCCAACTACACGTGGGAACTGGTCCCATACTCTGAAGATATGAACTTAATTCAGTGCAGATGGGTATTCCGTGTTAAAACCAATGCTGATGGATCTATTGATCGTCTCAAGGCTCGACTTGTTGCTAAAGGGTTTCAAAAACGGGCTGGAATTGATTTTCTTGATACGTTCAGTCCGGTTGTTAAACCTGTTTCAATCCGGTTGATGTTCTCGCTAGCTGCAACGTTCAAGTGGGATGTTCAACACATTGACATCAATAATGCCTTTTTAAATGGAGAACTTGATAAACCAGTGTTTATGAAGCAGCCAGAGGGTTTTGTTGACTCTAAACTCTCGAACCATGTCTGCAAGCTTCGAAAGTCTTTATATGGTCTACGGCAAGCACCACGTGCATGGTACGACAAACTTAAATCTCATCTATTGCATAGTGGGTTCAAGTTTTCTGCTTCAGATAATTCCTTCTTTCACTTGCGCAAACACGGTAAGCTTCTCCTAGTCTTAGTTTATGTTGATGACATTCTCATTACTGGAGAAGACCCAACTCTTGTGTCTCAACTCATTCATGATCTCTCCATTACCTTCGCCCTCAAAACTCTAGGTCAAGTCAGCTATTTCTTAGGTATTCAGGTTACCAAACTCATAACTCACTCATACCTTCTCAGTCAGTCAAAATACATTCGCAATCTCCTCGTCAAAAACAAGTTGTTCGACTGCAAGCCTCAATCCTCTCCGTATGATCTAGGCACAAAGTTACACTCCAATGATAGCCCTCATTTTCATGATCCTACACTCTTTCGCAGCACTATTGGAGCTCTCCAATATCTCACACTCACTCGTCCGGATATTTCTTTTATCATAAACAAGCTCAGTCAATTTCTACAAAACCCTACTGATCTTCAATGGAAGGCATGCCGTCGATTGCTACGATACCTCAAAGGAACTATAAATATGCATCTTGCCTTCCATCATTCTCAATATCTACACATCGAAGCCTTCTCCGATGCTGATTGGGCTGTGTCCCTCGATGATCGTAAATCTACTGGTGGTTTCTGTATTTTTCTTGGTTCAAATTTACTATCTTGGAGTTCAAATTAGCAAAAGGTTGTGTCACGGAGTTCCACTGAGTCTGAGTATCGTGCTCTAGCATATTCAGCTGTAGAAGTGATGTGGATCAAGTCTTTATTGTGTGAGATTGGTCTATCCGTTTCCTTCAAACCTATTATTTGGTGCGACAACAAGAGTGCAGCAGCCATTGCCTCCAATCCCGTCTATCATGCGCGAACAAAGCATATAGAAATCGATACGCACTTTGTTCGTGATCAAGTTCTCAAGAATGCGTTAGATGTTCGTTATGTTTCTACCACTGATCAAGTAGCCGACATATTCACAAAACCACTCACTGCCGTGCGACTTGATCATCTTCTACAAAAATTCCCAGTTGAAAAAGGATAGCATAGTTTCAGTAGGGGTTGTGTTAAGTTTGAATTGTATTCTGTTTGTAAGCCAACATCTGCATGATTTATGACGTGGCATAAGTTGTTATTTACTTTGTTAGTTAGTTACATTCAGTTAATTAGCTGCTAAGTTTGTTAGGTTAACTGCTTTGTATCGTCTCCCTTTATATACTCTTCAGAATGTAAATGAAATCAGTTTTTCCTTTTATCTTGTGCATCTATCTTTCTCCTTCAACTTCTCTTTAGCTTTTCAACAGATGTTATCATAGAGTTCACCTTTCTTCCATCACTTTCTTTTTAAATTTGATATCCTATTTTGTCAAGTCATAGTGTAACAAGAATTCATGATTCTATGGACAACCCCCCACCCCCAACAATCCCCACTCCTCCCAAAAATAAAACAATAAAAAAAAAAATCGACGCACTATGTGTCAGCTATGTTTTTAATTTCATGCGTAGTAGATGTTTTTAATTTTTCTATTCAAGACTTTCATTTTCATTGATGATAGGAAAAAGTATTTAAGTGAAGCCCGATGCCTAGGAAAACTAATTATCGTTCAAGTTACTTTGTCAACAAGGCTTATTATGAATGGGTCCATTTACTTTTTATTACACACGATTTCAGATATCTGAAACCTGACTTTTAACCAGCATATGCTCCCACAAATTGTAAGAGTGAATTAATCATAACAATCATCACATTTTCCTCATATTATTATGGCAATTCACACGTGTACCTCTATCAGACCAAAAATATTGGATCGATTGGGTTGGACTGGCCAAAAAATCCATCAGACCAAAAAAATGGAATACAACGAGATCTGAAATACCTTTAATAGTGTAAATTTCTAGATCAAGTCTAATTTTTGTTAGTTTTTGACGGGCTCGATCTGACCTGGAAATTCTACCGGACCTAACATCTCTTGGCCCAACCTGGACTAATAGTGACCATTAGATTTATTGATATATTGTGAGCTTCCAGAGTCCGTAGAAAGAGGTTTAATCAGATAAAAATTCACCACTACTTTCTAAATCGAAATCAATGTCGCGACTCGAATGCGTGTATATTGCAAATATTATACAAAAGATACACAAAAATTGATTACCCAAAGTAAACGCCATCCAGAGTCTAATTCCACACTCAACAATCTCAAAATCAAAGATAAACCCCAACCTGCCCAATTTTGCCTCTCCTCTCACCTGTCAAAAACCCCTCTCGTTTCCAATTCAAAGACTCCACTTTTCCTGCAACCCAACAAGATCTTCAAGAAATCCATGGCAGACTACAGATCAAATCATACAAAATGCAAAAAGAATCTTATCATGCCCCAACCAACTTCAGGTCTTACAGAAGCTCAAGAAAGGGACCTCAAAATCATGGAGCTTCAATGACCCTGAGTTTCAAAGGAAGAGAAGGGTGGCTAACTACAAAGTCTACTCTGTTAGAAAGAGTGATAGATGGCTCAAAAATAGGTACACTCAAATGGTTTATGGTTATGGATGGTGCTGATTTTTAACTAATCTTGGGAGAGGAGAGGACACTCTTTCTTTTATAGACTCGAGATAAATTCAAATACGATTCATATAGAGTTTTTCAGTGTTTGGTGTGTTTTGTGATGTTTGTATTGAAAGGTTTATATATCAAAGATTTCTTATGAGGTTCTTTATTTTGGTTTGTTTCCTTTTTTTTCTTTTCTTCTTCTTGCTATTTTTTCATGTTTGTAGTTATCGAACATGTTTTAAAGAACATTGCTTATTGTTTTGGAGGAAATTTATGATGGATTTGAATTATGATTGTTGTATTATGATCTCAATCTGAAATATCTTCCTACTTTAATAATTCTGTTGCTGAATTAAGGAATATGAGTTTTATGAATAAATTTGGACCATCCAATTTTATTATGGTTGTTGATTTTTAAATGAAGTATATGATTATATCCGAAGAAGAGATTTTTCAGAGAGGGCTTTTGCATTGTTTACAACTTCATATCTTGACATTCTTTGCATAAAAGTCTTGGTGGAGATTCCTTTAGGAGAAAATATTTTATCACAAAAACTCATGTACATTCGTTCGTATAGTACAAATGGATAAAAGTATCATGCGTTCTTAAAAAAAATATAATTTACATTAAAGAAAAATATCATATATTATTATATCATAATCTAAAAGTACTATTTACATTGGAAAAAAAATACTAATATCCTTATATACGAACGTCCACACAAAAGACCACTTGATATTTTATTATTAGGTCTATCGATGATATTGAAATTTAAATTTACTACATGATCTATCTATAGTTCTCTTTGAGAAGTTGTTCAAATGTGACATATTTAATCCTTTCCCTTTGTGGTAGTAAAAGAAGGTGAACACTTAAAAGATCCCTCTTGTGAAATATTCAAATTCAAATTATGGATACAACTTTTTTTTAGAAATTTAAATTCTGATTAAAATTTTTGACAAAATATATCTTTGTTTTCGCCTTGCAGCCAAAAGATGAAATGCATATCACTACGTTATTGTCAAAAATATTTAAATTTAGTTATTTGATTGTTGTCACACCTACTTTAGAAAAAAGTACTCCATCCGTCCCCAAAAATTGTTCTTGAGAATCTTCGATGCGAATTTTAATAAAAGTTATGGAGTCTTTTGTGAGTGGAGTAAGGGTCCATATTAATATAATACTAAATTAATTAGTTTTAGATAATGGTGGACCATGAATGATAAAATGTATAAATAAGTGGAGTAATTGAGGATAAGAAAGAGAGATAATGGTGAGTCACGAATGATAATATGTGTAAATAAATGATATTATTAAGGATAATAAGTGAGGAGTATTTTATATAGGGTGGATTCATGCGTGTCGGTCGTTATCGTGTCGACACGATAACGACACGACCGATAAGGCCAAACACGAACACGAATTAAGGATCCGTCCGACACCGAACACGACACGAACACGAATATGACACGATTTTTCGTGTTGACACGACACGATAACGACCGCGACCTATTACCTATTACGAAGCGATAAATTTAAATCAAAATTCCAAAATAAATAAATAAAATAAATAAAATATAAAACATATAATTAAATTAATATTAAATATATAAAAATATTATCGAATTATACAAAAACGACACGAACCGACACGAACACGAATGCAACACGAAAATTATCGGGTTACACGAACACGACACGGATCCGATACGAACACGATACGAAATTATCGTATCCTTAACGTGTCGACACGAACACGATAAGGCTGAACACTAACTCGTTAATTTTATGCGTGTTCGTGTCGTGTCGAAAATTGTCAGCCCTAATTTTATATGATAGTTTCCATAAATGAAAATGAAACAAATTCGAAGGACGTAGCAAAAAGGAAAATTATGATCAAATTTTGAAAAAGTAGAAACAAATTTGGGAACGAAAAAAGTATGATATTTTTGTTTGTAATTTACTAATTGTTAGTGGTTGGTTATATACTACTTATATACCATTACATCAAATTTTGCCCAAAACCTTTATCGAACCGAATCGAGTTGAGCCTATTATTAATACAATGCTTGATTTTAGTTCATTTATTATTGAATCGTTTTTCAAGTTTTATTTATCCAATACTCCAAAGTTTATAAGTTTCTTCGAACTCAAATGACTTCTAATTTTCAGAAGACTAATACTTTTTATTTTTAAACCAATCAATTTATTCAGCTTTAACGAATCGAAAATTTTGAATCATTTATACTAACAAATCGCTAAACGAGTTTGAATGTCAAGTCAAAATTTGAGTAGCTCAACCAAGGTCCTACGAGACACACACACAACTACTATAAATGCCCTTTAGGGAAAAAGTTTCTTCACGTTACGTTTTCGATTCTGAGAAACCGAAAGAACGAAAACCGCATATTCTATTTCAATGAATTAAACGACGACGGAGATCTGTGATAATCGACAAAGGTCTTTTCTTCACAGCATCTTTCTCTTCATTTATGCTCAATTACATCAATCTCTGCGCGCAGAAACGAAGAAGAAATTACAAAATAAAAAATAAATTAGAGAGATGTGGGAATCAATTTGTTTAACGATTGCGGCTACCGCCGGAAACAACATTGGCAAAGTGCTCCAGAAAAGGGCACCCTCATTCTCCCACCTCTCTTTTCAAGCTCAAGGTATTGTTGTCTGGGTGTGTTTTTTCCATTCTTTTTCCCCTGTATAAATTGTTTCTGGGCTGCTTTTGGAGGCGGAAAATTTGGAAGCGAAGACAATCTTTTTGTCTATTAGACTTTCGGCCTGAGAAAATGTAATCTTATCTATTCTGATCGATTGCCTTTCATTGTATTGGTAAATGTGCTAATTAATAGGCGTTTCTCTATCTTAGTGTGTGGCTGCGTGTTCTTGATTGTAATTTCATTTGTTTGTATTTGTATGGAAGAATTTGACTTTTCGATTTATTCTCGTGTTTTGGAGGATTTTCCTTGATTAATTTCTCTATGTATCTTGATAAGGCGATCTTCTTCCTTTGAGCTTCTTTGATGGGTTTTTGTATGCATATATCTCTGTATGTACATTAGTATACATTTGGGATCCCGTGATCTTGTTTTCAATTGTGTGGAATTCTGACAGTGAAATCTAACTTTTTTAATTGTATTTAGCTAAGTGCAAATAGGTTATAGGTATATGAGTTATGAGCTGTGGCGGAGCCAGAAATATAGCTTGAGGTAGCTAAAGTCGAAAAATTTAGGCTACCGGGGTGCTAAAATCGATTTGTTCAGAAAATCAGTATAATCAAAATTATAAGGTTAAAGAACATTGGGGGGGTTGCTTGAGCTCCCCCAGCTGTGCCACTGATTATGACGATACTCCCAGTGAATGATCCAGGACCATTGATGATCTCTATTGTAATATTTTAGTTAATTTTTACTCTTTGCATGTAACACTCAAGTTTTCTTAAATTTTGTACTCTCACTTCTATTTGCTATTAGGTTGTCTTCGATGAAATCCTTTCCAAGTATGTTCTAACTACAGATAGCGTCTAGTTTTGGTAACAAGGGTGTGAGTTTGAACTTATCTGTGGTCCATAGTAGCCGTTGATCTTGAAATAAGGAATTGGTTCAAACATATTTTATAGCTTATTCCCAGTATCTTCTGCTTAATTATTGAGTTGAATAGCTGTCCTTATCGAGAATAATCCCTTATCAACTTGAGACAAGGGAAGAAATTGAGTGTGTGTCTGTGTTGGTGTATATAACCACAACGCATTTGATACAAATTGGAGCAGAATAGTTATGGGAAAGGGATCTGTATTTCAGGTGATAAGAGCATATGCCTCTAACAGTGCTTGGATAATCGGCTTCTTGATGGATATTTTTGGGGCCGTCTTGATGTTGCGTGCACTATCTCAGGCTCCTGTAAGATCTATAAGACTTACATAATGTCAGCCTTTTCAGCTATTTACGAGTCGTGTATCTTGATGAGAACTCATATACTGAAATTTTAATTTATGCAGGTATCGGTTATTCAGCCTGTTTCAGGCTGTGGGCTAGCTATCCTCTCGGTATTTTCTCATTTTTATCTGAAGGAGATCATGAATGCCATCGACTGGGTAGGGATTGCTTTGGCTGGTATTGGCACTATAGGTAATGTAAGATGATATATGATGATATCTCTAATTTTTTACAATACTGTCTAATTTGTGCTTTTTTGCATCTAGGTGTTGGTGCTGGAGGAGAAGAGCAAAGTCACCATCCATCTTGATTATCTATTTACCATGGCTGGCATTTGTTGTTGCACTCGTGTTTGTAGGTATCTTACCTTATTCATATTCTAATCGGTACTCTAGTTCACGTGGCTTAATGTTGAAAAAGCCATTCAATAATTGAATATTATTCAATGTTCTTGATTTTTCTTAGGCACCTATAATTACTGTGATTCCGATTTCGACTATCATCATATGGTTTATAACAACCTTATTATTTCCACGTCTGGCGTTCCTTTTTTAGTTGGTTCCCATTAGTGAAAATTGTTTCTTTCGCCTACCCAATCTTGTCAAAGTAGCCATTTCACGTAATAGAAAGATTACTCGACCCTTTACTAGCTAATCTTATGCTGAACGATTTAAGGTACTTCTTAATGGATGGCTTCGTATGTATAGGCGCCAAAGACGAGAACAGGAGTTGGTATATTCAAACATTCTGATGAATTAAATCATTTTATTGAAGTGTTTTAGTAGTCTTATGGATCTCAATCGTTTGCTTTTCGACCTTGCAGATGCAATACTGAGTGGTCGAGGAAATCATCTATGGCTTGGAATCCGGCATTCTATTTGGGTATATATCTCTTAACCTCAACCAATACACATTTCTTCGGATCCTTCTAATCCTCGCCGTCTTATGAAAAAAGAAATCTACGAAATGCAATTTCAGGATCGCATCTGTAATTTCAAAGATGGGATTTTTGTTCTTGGAGCAAGGATCTTCCAAGTTATTGCTTCCCGTTTGCGTTTCGATCAGCATAGCGTGCAGCGCTTCCGGATTTATTACACAGGTAACGTAAAACACTGCTCGATTTTCATCTTGCACAGTGTCGTTGCATAATATATTCTTCTTTTCTGCTTTTGTAAACAGACCCGTGGTTTGAAGCATGGAAGGGCGATTGTCGTGTCCACTTGTGCGGCCGTTGCTTCGATCGTGACCGGCGTGCTTGCTGGCATGTTTGCGCTGGGTGAACGGCTGCCTTCGGCTCCCATGTCTCGCCTAATGCTTCTCCTCGGATGGTATCCGACTCTGCATTTTCTCAGTCTCTTTCTCTTTCGTTTCAACTCTTTTTAGCACGTCCGAGTTGTTGAGTTCGTCTCGTTTTCAGGCTCTTCATCATCCTCGGAGTGATCCTGCTGGTATCTTCGTCGAGGCTGATACGGCACCTTCCAAGGCCGTGGAGGCGCTTCGTGCTGGGCGGTGTCGAGAGGAACTTCGGCATAAGGCAGTCGAGCTCAGCCCGTGTGAGGGACACGAATCCGAGCACTGTAATCCAAGCAAGCACGCTGCATCATTTGATACCGCCCCCTGCGAAAGCTAAAGCTTGAGCTGCACAGCTAGTGATGCAGCAAAGCATGTATGTAGTTTCTACTTAGTCCTATATAGATTTGATCGGTTCGGTTCGATTATGTTCGTTTATGAGTGTACAGTTTTATTACACTGTAAATGCCCGACGATGATGTTCCTTATGTTTGCTTTGTTTCTCTTATTGAGAGAGAGAGAGAGAGAGAGAGAGAGGGAGATGTTAAACTGTTCAAAGATGGGGAAACTGTGGCTTTTCTTATTGACTTTGATGATTTGGATTCTTGTTATATGACGTAATAAAGTATTATGCCATAAATAATATCTATGGGTATCAAATCTAAAGGAATAGTAGGGACTGCTGCGTTCTGTGTATTTCATCAAGCGTTACACCTATAGCTAGGGGTAGGGATGGCAATGGATCGGATCTGGATATCCGGTCCAGATCCAGATCCGATTTTTTTTGCTTTGGTCCGGATCCGGTCCAGATCCATTGGGTCCAAAAAATTTAGATCCAGATCCATAAGATCCATAGGGTCCAGGGTCTAGACCCGGATCCATATGTTTTCGCTTCTAAAATAAATTCTAAATCAACTATAATTCACAATAATACCATAATAATCTAAATACACAATAATACTATAATAATTATTAAGAATTTCTATAATTATCACTATATTAGAAGACGTTAGTTATAAATTTACTATAAAGTAGGATAAACAAACAACTCGATCGTCGGTGGTGTAAGTGACGCGATCCGTCGTGAATGCCGATTAATAAATAATTGAGAGAATTTAAAATGAAATTAGGAACATATTTATTCTGGGAGAATTTGAAAAAGGAAATTAAAGAGTTTTAAGTTTGGGTTATGTATTTAATTATAATAAAAATAATATATATATATATAAATATAAAAAAACTAAATGGATTTATGGTAGGATCTGGACCGGATCCGGGTCTCAAAAACTAAATCCCAAATCCAGATCCGAAATATGATAGTAGGATCCAGATCCGGTTCAGATCCATCGGGTCTAATTTTTTGAGGATCCAGATCCTGAAAAATGGATCTGGATCCACGGATCTGGACCGGGTCTGGGATCCATTGCCATCCCTAGCTAAGGGCAGAGTTGGGGTGAGTTCAACAACAAAAAAATGAAATTGTTAATTTTTTTTTCAATCTGATGATTTTGATTTTTATCAACTGTTCTTTTTGGCACCGTTGTAATTGAAAATTTTGGACTTTTAAGTTTTTAACTACGATATTTTCTCCAATACATATCATAAAACACAGCGGCTGCTGCCGTAAAGTGGCCTTGAAATCAGTCCGATGAGGCCAAAATTGCCGCCTCCATGCACCAAGTTTATGTTCCTCTTCACCAGCAATCAAACCACAAAAAACTTGGGAGTCAAAATGCAAAGAAAGTTGATTTGTTTTTTCTTTCAAAAAACTATAAAGAAGATAGTATTCAAAGTTCAAAACTTTACAAAATAAAATCATAATATAGAAATAGCTAAAACTTCATTGGAGAATTCTAATTTTCAGACCACGATTATTATTTTAACCAAAGATTGCACTTTTTTTATTTACGAAGAAAAAAGGAAAGAAAAGTGACTACCACAGATTTTATTGAATTTGGTATTGATTATTGAATCCATTTCCATTCAAACTATATCTTTTTTTGGGTCAATTTAATACAGAAATTTTAAAGGTCGCATCACGGTGGACTCGAATCCGAGAGCTTTGGCCTCGGACATTAACCACTCTACCACTAGGTCAACATACGCACACAAACTAGATCTTTTTCAGTGTGTGGGCATGTGTGTTTGCACAAGGTTATGATTAAAGAAAACATATCAGAAAATTTTCGTGTAAACAGACGAGATTAATTAAATTAATGTATCAAAGATTTTCGTTATGTACAAAATCAGATTTTCTTTTTAAAGTGCAAAAAGTTTAACCACTACTATATTTGACTCCATTCTATTTGCTCCCTAACTATTAGCTTTTAAGATAGTATACAAGATTTTTCACTAAACCTATTAAAAAACATAGAAGATGCTCAAGTATCAGAATTGACAATTGAATACAAATATATAAATATAACTATATCAAGAAAAGAATTAGGACAAACATTCATTCCAGAGGCTACAAACTTGGATAATGAATATATAGTCACCATGAATATATATTTTTCAGTGAAAAAGACTAAATTTAGCCGTCAAAATTTAATGTTGTAGCTGAAATAAAGGCCCCCTTTTGGCCTTAGCTTTCACCTGAATTAAAGCAATCCTCTTGGGAATTAAAAGCCAAATAAAAATAAAAAAAATCACAAACAACAATTTCCAAACCTCTAAAATAATTCAAATCATTCCTTTATCTCTGACACAATTAATCAATTCAAAATTTCGTCGACGCTTAAAAAAACTAGTGTCACCGGCTGCAAATTCTTGAAATCCTCCCCACCCTCCCTTTTTCTTTCCCTCTAACAATGGGGAGAAAAAAAAAATCCGTAGGTTGTTCAAATAATCTCTCTTTTTCATCTTAATATTTTCCTGCAAAAGAAGTAATAAACAATCATTAAAAAATAAAAAAACATTTTACGATCAATTTTTTTCTCATGCCAATATTATTGCAAACAGTTTCATACCTATGCGGCATCTTGTTCCGCAAGAAACCGCCAGCGGTGGAGGACGGCGGCGAAGACGACGTGGAAAACTCCGTTTCCTCCACCACCACCAGCGGCGGCGCCGGCCGCGGTGACGGCACTCTCTCGCCGGATGACGCCGCCGCGAAGCCATGCAGCCCCGACCTCCATCACCAGCAATACTCGCTGCCGATGCCACCTGGAACCGCAGGCGGAAACCACCACATGCGGACCGCCTCCTGCGGCCACAACCTCCAGCATCGGCGCTCGAACTCGGGCGTCTCGAAGCTGGTTTCAAGCATGAGCCTCCGCGTCATGGGCGGCGCGCCGGAGGAGGCTCGAAGGACGAGGTATTTCAAGCACGAGGATTCGGTGTGGAAGAAGACGATAATCTTAGGGGAGAGGTGTAGGGTTCCCGACGACGAGGACGACGACAACCTAAATTTGTATGATGAGAAGGGCAAAAGATCATTACCTACCATCCCAAGTCGCATAGCGGCTTGTTACACTATTCAGGCAAAACACGTCTTTAGATCCCCACCACCAAAACTTGTAAATACTTTTTCATCTCTTCATTTTTATTTTGTTAATTCTTTTTTTTGTATTTTAAATTTTGGTTGGTGACTTATGTGATAGTTTAAATTAGCCAGATCACGTGTGGGATCTATTCGTTCTTTGATTTAAATTTATTTTGTGAGCTTAATTTGATATAAGAAAAGATAAGGCATTGATCTACCGATTTTCTTTTTTGCTAGCAACCTGAGTTTTGGTCTATCTCACTATCATCATTTTTATTTAAACAAAAAACAGTCAGATAGAATCCATATATATGCCTCCGATGGACTGTATTCAGAAACATATTAAAGAAGGCAGTAAGATTTATGTAATTATCTGGATCAAATGGCTATTAGCAATTTTGTAATTATATAAATAAGAAATTTTGAAAAGTACCAAAAATTGAAAAATATCATTTTTAATACAGATTTGTCCGACTACCAAATAAAATGCGCACTCCTGTGTACTCGCTTTTACCATACTCGAGGGTCCGTTCCGATCCCGTTGAGTTGATTTTTTTCCTCAACATAGAAAAATGGAAAAAACAAAAATGCATAGTGAAAATAAGGTAAACAAAGAAATAAGAATGCAAGATTTACGGCAATTTGCCTACATTCACGGAAAGGAGAATAATTTTATTTATGAGATATTGGGTTGGGTTACAAGCTTTGAGAGAGAGTATATGTGAGAGAGCGTGAGTATGTGTGTGTATTTGAACGTGTGTTTATAAGAGAGATCCTGGACTATTTATAAAGATTACAACGATGAAGGTAGTTTGATAATTCAGATATGTGCGCGGGAGGAGAAATTCCGTCATTTCAGATCTGTCATGCCTTCTACTATGGGGTACTTTAGTCTTTTTTCAGGTACACGCCTATCGCATGTCTGCCACGTCATCTTTGAGCATATCCAAAAGATCTTGGGACACGTGAAGTCCGTTAGAAAATTATGTAGTTTTGTGCTTTGCGTGCTTCAGGCTTGAGGTTTTTCCTTCATGTATGTATCATCCAATTTTTTTACCACCAAATAATTACAAAATTTCTACTATATTTATATGCAATATAATTCTTGTTTCAACTCAAATTAAAAGATTCATTATACAAATCAAAATCCACCGGACAATCTGTAGGGTCGGTCCTGACAAAAAGAGGTTCGAGGTAAAATAATAAATATGGGCCCTTTATCTATAATTTCTTTTAGTTGCCTTTATCTACAATTATAAATAATTTTGTGTATGTAGGACATGCTAATGTGACAGATATTGAAATATAAATAAAAAATTAACTCTAATAAGAGATTTTACCACTTTAAAATCATAAAATTATGAACCCTAAAACCTACTTTGTGGGTAAATCGATCTCGATCGTAAATTCAACTCAATTAAAAGTATGATCATTTACAAATTTACAAATTCATAATCAGTTTTCAAATTATGCAAGAAGATTTACTATTGAAGTTTTTGAAGGGATAATAAATTTTCTAAAATAATTTTTTTAGTTAGCAAAAGTGGTCGTCTCGATTGCAGAATCGAAATAAATCAATTAAATTATGGTAATTTACAAATTTAGAATAAAAATAAATATTTATTGTGAAATTCAAATTCTATAAGAAGATCTTTTACTATTAAGTTTCTTGAAGAAATATTAGATTTTCTAATGATATTATTTAAAAGTATAGTATTTATAAATTTATAATGATAGATATATATATATATATTGCAAATTAAAATTGTACAAGAAGATATACTATTAAATTTTTTTGAAGAAATAACATATTTTCTAAAGATAATTATTCACTAACAAAAATGAAACACAAAAATCATACAAAAAAAGGAGAACTAGAACCTTTTTAAATTATTGGATTGGAAGGAAATTTCACATTTCTAT
The DNA here is from genome assembly GCA_036937905.1 of Salvia rosmarinus. NCBI lineage: Eukaryota > Viridiplantae > Streptophyta > Magnoliopsida > Lamiales > Lamiaceae > Salvia > Salvia rosmarinus. The sequence goes on along the minus strand of CM072819.1, from coordinate 12,763,347 downwards.
ATATCTAAACAAATAACTAATATATGTAAGTATAAACAATTTATGTATCAAGGGGGGTCATCTTTTTAAGCAACAGGGCTGCTTTTTGGAAGCAAAAAATAAATGTTGCTATTAGGAGCGGGACCTAGATCACCATAATGAAAGTTATGGATGCTTAACCATACTGATAAACTGAAATAAATTTACTTGTTTTACAGGCTATCGAGTTTTGAAGGAAAAAAAAATAGAATCGATTTTCTAATTGCGGAATAGTGATAAGTGAGTGCCTCAATTAGACTTTATTTCAGAGTTTTCTTTTTAATAATTAAAAGTTGCAAACATAAATCCTTCTAACTTAACGGAGACGCTGATATATAGTATGAATATGAACAAAGTAGAAGAAAAACGTATTAACAAGTTTAAGTTGGAATGTTAGATATTTAGGAGAATTTAAAATCTTAAACATAAAAAATTGTTAATATAGAACTGAAAGCAATGTATTTCGACTTCTTTTTTTCTATATTTTACTTGTTTTATATTGAATTCAATAAAAAAATTATTAAAAAATAAAAATAAAAAGAATCAAAACATGCCCATAGATTTTGAATCCTAGATTGATAGTTTTAATCATCAGAGTCCTAAGTCAATAATTTTAATCTTTCAATATGTTCTTCAACAATTATACTTTTTATTTTGGGCCCCCTAAATTTTGGGGGCTAAGTCATCGCCCAGATCTGTCCATCCCGGTCCTAATAGATCTGATTCAATGGCATAACTACAACATAAAACATTTTACGTTTTTTTTTTTTTTTTTTTGGGTGTGTGTGTTACTGTGGTAGAGTGGTTAATCTTAGGGCGTCGAAGGTTTCGGTTCGAGTCCACCGTGACGCAGCCTTTAAAATTTCGTATTAAATTACCAAAAAAAAAATAAATTAACGTTTCTACTTTATATAATGGTAGTAATTGGGCTGAAGGGAAATAAAACTAACGACGGATCTACAACGAAAATCAGTCTGTCTTTAAGGTTATTATACAAAAATTAAATAAAAAAATGTAGTTTGCGATGGACACAGATCCGTTGTTAATTTTATTAAGAACAACTAATAAAAATAACGACGGAACTACAACGGAATAGTTAATTTTTTTATAATTTTTTTTTAAAAAAAGTTAGAGACGGACATTATCTGTCGTTAATCTAACTACAACAAATTTCGATGTTAATCCGTCGTTATATTTGGTGCAAAAAAATTTCTGGGGCATTCCGTCGTTGTTCCATTGTAGAAGTCGTAATTAAACACGATTATTGCTTTCCGTCGCTAGTCCATCGTAAATCTGCAACGGACTACTTTCCGTCGTAATATTAGTCTCTATTCGGCTATTTTCTTGTAGTGAATGATCTATCCCTTTGGGACGACATAGTGGTTAAGTGGGTTCGCATGGCAAAAAGTCATATATTCGAACTCCACTAAAACTTACGTAAGTGCGAGTTTACACCGATTTTCCAATGTGATTTCATCTGCTTCTGTATGATTTGCGCTATTATATAGGAACGAGGGGTTTACCTACTATGCTCAAAGCTAACGACTGCTGGTTCCGATAAATTAAAAAAAATAAAATAAAAAATTAAACAACTAATTATATGGAGAATAAAGTAATCCTACAATAAATTTTGCAGTGGTTTAAAATAATAGAACATTTATTTCAGGAGCCTAGCTTCAAATAATCAAGAAATTCGATTTATTCTGTCACATTCCAGAACCGTAGCTGTATTTGACTTCTTTGACAACAGACGGAACATATTATATTTCCAATAATTAATCACCAGCTTTTTTGTATAGACATTTCTAAATCACACCTTACGACTTGCAACCATTAGCTGCTCTAACACGTAAAAATAGTGCAATAATTCATGATTGTTAATGGGCGACATTGATTATTTCTACAAATTTTGGCTACATATGCCCATCTTTTCAGATAACCCATCAACAACTGGCAATATTTCATTTCTTGCTATATATTAATTCTTATCCTATCCTAGCTAATTGGGGTTAAAATATAGGTTTATGAGCGACCGACACAAGAATAAGGAATAGAATATATTATTCTATCACTACGGGGAAAGTTTAGTGGGAGATCTAAATTTATGATTAATAGTCATAAATATCACTAAGATCAAAATTTTAGTATCGAATTTTTGACTTGGCATACCCAAGTGAATCCATTTTTAAATTGGATACACAATTAAACGTGAGATTATGACGTGCCAAGTAAGAAATTCTATGTTGAAAATTTTATTCCATAGCATAAAAAGTGTTGTCTAAAAATTATTGATTGAATAAGCATAAAAAGCAAAACAAGTGCCAATAAGTTTGCAGTGATGTGTGAGATTTTCGTTACCTGCGATTTGTATTTTCTCCGAGATTCGGGGATTATCGATGAGTATATTATTCATACTTATTTTAGTGTGACATGTTCAATTGCAACACAGAATAGCAAATTTGATTTTTCCACGATGATTTGAGGATATTTTCTTCCCCATAGACTTGTGAAACGGGAGACAAAGACCTCAACAGCCGCAACTTTAATCACATCAAAAGTAATTGAATAATTACAAATTACCGACCAAATTATTGTGAATTACTTTCAAGATATTAATTTAAAATAATATTAGCTCATCAGAGTAACTTGTAACTTTTGGATTGAGGAAACAAAAATTGGTTAAATTGTTGTTTTAGTAGTACATATTGTAAATAATTTGAGGGAAAAAAAATTAGAGACACTATAATTACAAAGATAATATTATAATCACAATATTTTAAAAATCGTAACTTTGCGTTATTTCCGGCTAAAGAACTTGTGCTTACCAATCCAAAACTTTACCATGTTAATTTTAGCCCATAACTGAATTTATGAAATAAGAAATTTGTCCGCTTATACAAGAGAAGATGAGGAGAAGATGGGGCCTACACAACGAACTTGTGCTCGTCATACAATTTCACTCAATTAAGGCCAATGGATTTACCATCATATGTCATAATCTAGCACCTAAAATATGAAGAAAAAACAAAACTAAAGAGGACCTAAAATAGCTAAACATAATAATAGAAGAAAAAGATGAGCACCCAAAAATGCTATAGTCCACGAGTACGTGTAACATGAGAATAGAAAATTTCAAGTGCCACATTTTTGTATGGTTCATAGAGCCCTCAAAATGGGCCCGATTGTACTCGGAGTTTGGGCTAGGTTGGGTTTCAAAATAAGAGACCAAAAATCGGGCAAAAAGTCATCAAAAAACACCCTAGCCGATCGAGCTTCAGGCCAAAAAAGCCTTGAGTTTTCGGGCTTAAAAGCCTGTCAATAAATTATATTTTTATCACCTATTAATTATTTGTTTCTCTTTATTTCTTTGTCTTTCTTCTTATCTTTATCTTTAATTCTCTTTTTAAATTGTTTATTGTTTTATTTTGGATTATTTATTACTTTAGATTATGACTCCGATACTTTAATCTATTTTTTATTGTATTAACATATAATTTTAAACTTTTAATTTTGTTATTGCTGATATTAATTTACTAGTTTCTAGACTTAAATTATAATTTTATATAGTTATTTATTTTTTACAATTAAATATGTAATTTTATAGGTTAAAAAAATTAAGAAAAATTGAGTGGGCTTAGCCCATCCTCCTAGGACTCTGGACTTCATATTTAGCGGCCCGAAATTTTCTGGTCCTACTCGAAAAAGATGTAAAAGCCCGATGGATCGGGCCGACCCACTACTTTTGCCACCTTCATGTCAAATCAGAGAGCTATTATTCATTTTCTCAGAGCTTCTTCTGTAGTTCTTCTCCTTACTTGAAATTTCATTATCAGTCAAAACTTTTCAAACCCTCTTCTGATTTTTTTTCCTTACCCTGTTTGAATCTACTTTCTTGTAGTTGACTTGACTATAAGGTTTGGTGATTCTTGAAATGAAGCTTGAATTTGGGCCATGCATTTGCTATCCATTTTGCGGAGTAGTTGGTTGTGTTGGGTAACTATAATGGTGAAGTTATTTTCAGCTTTTTGATGTCACGTCGGTTTTTAAAAATTTATCTACTTTTTTTTATATTTCTCTCCAATCATATATCTACAATACCAACTTTTATATGGATCTTACTATAATATATATATAATTATATCTATAAGATAGTTGTAGGACCTAGAAAAATGATCAAAAAAAGAAGAAAAAGTGTTGGGGGACCCGAAAAAAAGTAAAAAGTCAGTTTTTATCTTCAGAAGTTGGCTTTGAAAAAAATGCCAAGTAAGCACATCTATAATGGTAAAAAGTTGGTTTCTCCAACTTTTTAAAAGGAAAAAACTACCATTGGAGGAGTTGACTCTCTACTTTTGCAACATCAACTTTATTTCAATACTAAAAAAATTGATTTTCTACTTTTTAAAAATGAAAAAACCTACCATTGGAGTCAGGTAACTTCATTTACTGCAACAAAAAATTATTGCACAAAAAAAAAAAAAAACTTTGTTGCAGACTTGCAGGAAGCATAAATAAATCCAAAAATTTTGCTCTGTAATTCTAAAGGTACAACCTTTTCTTATCAGGATTCATACAAGCCAGCTGCTTCAGTCCTTGTATTCTTGACCTCATTTGTGGTTTACACTGTTTGTTCATTCATTTGTAATGGAATTCATTGTAAAACTGAAATGGGGTTTCTTTGTGTGATTAAATTATTCTGTAATGTACGTAATTTTTAGCCAGTATCACCATTATTAACAAATGATAAATGGGGCTGTCACTTTAATTGCATTTATCATCATGGAACTGAGCATTAAGGCGAAAGGTGTTCGATTTAACTGATGATATCGAAAATTTGATTGCAAAATCAATGAGCTTTGGTAGCAAAGAAGGAGAGTTGATGATCAAGAAGAAAGATTTTGATGCAAATTCTGAGAAACATGTTCCTCTACAAGAATTGGTGATTAAATGGAGAATGAGAGTTTGATGAACTCGTGTGATTTTGACAGAAATCACCAATCAATAAGTGCAGATTGCTTTGTTTTAGCTTCAACAGAAGCTACTAGCGAGCTGGATGAAGCTGCAACGAAGGTGCAGAAGGTGTACAAGAGTTATAGGACTAGGCGAAACCTTGCAGACTGCGCGGTTGTGGTTGAAGAGCTCTGGTTAGTGTTCTTTGTGAAACCTTGCAGACTTGGGTTTAGGGTTTGCGTAGTATGCATGAGCTGATGCTTTATCATTGTTGTTGTCTTTTTTTCTTTTTTTGCAAGGTGGAAAGCATTGGATGCTGCTGCTTTGAACCGGAGCTCGGTTTCGTTTTTCAATAGCGACGAGCACGAATCTGCTGCTTCACGGTGGGACCGTGCAAAGAGAAGAGCTGCAAAGGTGTGTTGTAGGGAGATGATGAAGTTTGATGTGTTGTGAAATTGCAGCGTAATGATTTAGTATGGTTTTTGTTTTGTCTTAGGTTGGGAAAGGTTTGGCTCAAGATGAGAAGGCTCAGAAATTGGCTTTGCATCATTGGTTGGAAGCTGTAATCTCTCTCTCTCTCTGTGTTGTTCATAAGTTTTAATAATCTTCAATACGAATAATTATGTTGCACGAGTGCTACTCTGGAAGTACTTCTGACCTTAACTATGGTTTCGTGTCAGAGTTCACAAGATCTGATTATTGCACTTATTTTTATCTTAGATCGACCCCCGCCATCGATATGGACGTAACTTGCGTTTCTATTATGATGTGTGGTTCAAGAGGAAAAGTTGCCAACCTTTCTTTTATTGGTAAGAACTTTCTTTTATGGAAAGTATAAGTAGGAGATGTTTGTATTTGGCATTGATGCAATGATCTTCCCTTTTTAAGGTTGGACATAAGTGATGGTAAGGAAGTAGATCTTCCAAGTTGCCCTAGAGTTGATTTGCAGCGTCAATGCATCCAATATCTTGGACCGGTAGACGTGGCATATTATATAGTGTGCCGTATTTAATTTTAAAATAGGGGTCTAATGTTTTATTTTGGCACAACAGAAAGAGAGGGAAACATATGAAGTGATCATTGAGGAAGGGAAGTTGGTGTTCAAGAGAAGTGGGATGATCTTGAATACGGACCGCAACTCCAAGTGGATTTTTGTGCTTAGCACATATAGATGTTTGTACATTGGACAGAAGAGGAAAGGACGATTTCAACACTCGAGTTTTCTATCCGGTGGAGTGACGTCCTCAGCTGGCAGACTTGTTGCTCGTGATGGTGTTCTTCAGGTACAAATTAGGATTTATTTGTATAGAAATGTGATCGATATTTTAATTTATAATTTATACTATGAACTTTGCTTCTTCAGGCGATATGGCCTTACAGTGGCCATTATCTACCCACAGAAGGCAATTTCAAGGAATTCATTAGTTTTCTCGAGGAAAACCATGTAGATTTGTCCAATGTCAAGGTAGGATTACTAGGTTGATGATAATCAAATGATTAAATTTCGAGAAAACTAATATATTTTGCATATTAATTTTGTGTAGAGATGTTCAATGGATAATGATGAGTTGTCTTACGTTGAAGCTACTGATGAGGAATCTGAAGTAGAAACTACTACAGAAACAGAAGATATTATCCATCGTTTGGAGCCCGTGATTGATGCAGTGAAAGGCAGAGCATCAATTGATGGGAGCAACATAAATGCTACTCGACTCAACTTGAATAGGAACACATCATGCAAGTGGGCTAGTGGAGTTGGTGCTAGGATTGGATGTGTGAGGGACTATCCAATGGAACTTCAATCTCTAGCTTTTGAGAAAGTTCATCTATCTCCGGCACCTAATCCTCGCAATCCTACTCCAAGAGTGGCTGCCCAATCCCATCGCCTCGGCCTGTCCCAGTAGTTCGGGTTTCTCCGAGACTATGGCGTCTAGTCATTCCAACTCCCACGGTTTCTCCTTCGGTTTTCAATTGACTCCTATTAATCATTTTCTTTATGTGTGGACCATCCGACGACAGACCTTCTAGAAAGATTTGGAAGTTAAGACCATAAGTTAATTGAGACTCTTTTTTTTGTGGATGTGTGAGAGAGGTTGGGGGAGGGGGGAATTTACCTTCTTGTTACTAGCTTAGCATTGTCCATATTGTTTCTTTGCTTCTTATTGTCCATGCAATAGGATTGGTCCTTGGAGTGTCAAGATTTTAGTGTCACTACAAATTTCTTGATAATTACAAGAAATATATTGAATCGAGACATGCACAAATGGGAACCCTTGCTCGAACAAAGCTCGTGACTTTCCAACATGAAGTTCGCTCATTCCACGATCGCGATCGAGTAAAAGTTCTAATCTTAATTTTATGTACTCATATTTTAGTTATATTCTTTAAATTAATGGCAAGAAATTCGTCACAACCGAAGGTTAGAAATAATTAATCCTGGATTCACCCCTAATCCACAAAGTTATTATTCCATTCGTTTTATTTAAAATGTCTCATTTCTTTTGAGCATAGGTATTTACGAGAAGAGTATAAAGTAGTTAAAAGAATAAAAAATTTGTATGATCCATATTTTTTAAAGAGATAATTATTTGTTAAATAGAATGAAATATTTGTAATGGGAGAACTAAAAAAAAATGTATGATATTTTAAATAAGTCGGAGAGTACATGTTTGACAATATTAAATTCGAAATATGAATTTCTGATAAAAGTATGTATTCCATGGAATCTGTTGGGATGCAGGCATTGACTGTTGCTATATTCAAAAACAGTAAATGTCTGTCAAATTTTGAATGACTGTCATTGTAATAAAAAGAAAAGCAATTAATGATATTAATCCATCAATCAAATAATTACACTTAATTTAATGGTGTCTCCAATATTATAAGTTAAAAATCAACTTTTTTGCTGCAAAGATCAGCTTTTAAAATAACAACAATATATTTACGTTGAGACATTAAATGAAAAATCGTGAAACGTTGGGACATAAAATGATATTTATCCTTTTAAAATCCACCAATTTCTATACTCTCTCTCCAACGGTATACCTAAAATCATTTTTATATGGATCTCACTAATATACACACAAACTATATCTATACATGTCTATATGTATTTTTTTATATAAATATTTGTAATATGTAATCAATTTAAATTCGAAGCCATTTTTTTATGATTTTTATATAGAATGAAAGATCTATTTACGATCTTCAATTCAAGATGAGTCTTGAATATATTTTAATTAATCTTTGACCATTTTTAAAAAACAAAATTGAAAAGAAGAAGAAGAAAAAAAGATAAAAGAAGAATAAAGTAATGGGACCCCAAAAAACTAAAAAGCCATTTTCTTATTTCATAAGTTGGGAGTCAACATTTTGTCATATCATTTTATTAAAAAAAAAAGAGTTGGCTCTCAATTTTAAAAGAGATAAATAATTATCATTGGAGCACTCTTACTTACATATACAAACAATAAATTATTTACGGTGTGATTTGTCTTCTTATTGAATACATGTATTATTTAATTGTGTTGTGTAGATATTAGTGTTTAAGATACTTGACAATCTTGTTTTATTTTCACATATGTAGAAGGCAGGTGTTGACCAAATCGGGATTCGACGCACCAATCAATTTATATTTTAAATAAAAAAGTAAGGTAAAGTATGGGAAAAGGAGATTAAATAAACAAATGGTTGAGACAAAGTGATTTGTAAGTTCTCTGGTCTCAACATGTGTCAATCGCCTTGCAATTTAATTATATATTCGGTTCAATAAAACAATTTAGTCGAAGAATGCATTATGAGGAAAATAGTTCATTTTCAATCAATCGAGCTTGAACCACTACTACAAAACCACTTTTCTCTGCACTTATAGACTACGCTTTTAGGTGAAAGCGTGGTCTATAGTATAGACTCTGCTTTTATCAGCGTGGTCTATGTCTTGATTTTTGAGTATGACTACGCTAACAAAAGCGTGGTCTGGCGTGGTCTATGGTGGGTATAGACTACGCTAACAAGGCGTGGTGTAAATCGTGAGTCATGGTGGGTATAGACTACGGCTTAAAAAGCGTGGTGTATGTGCGTTTTTATAAAAGCGTGGTCATAGTGGGTATAGACTACGGCAACAAGCGTGGTGTAAATCGTGAGTCTATGGTGGGTATAGACTACGCTTAAAAAGCGTGGTGTATGTGCGTTTTTATAAAAGCGTAGTCATCACTACTACAAATATCACTTTCTCTGCACTTATAGACTACGCTTTTTCGTAAGCGTGGTCTATAGTATAGACTACGCTTTTTATCAAAAGCGTGGTCTATGTCTTGATTTTTTGAGTATAGACTACGGCAACAAAGCGTGGTCTATGTGCGTAGTCTATGGTGGGTATAGACTACACATAAAAAGCGTAGTCTATGTGCGTGTTTTTAATAAAAAAGCGTAGTCTATGCCATAAATTAAAAAAAAAAAAAAAAAAGAGGCTCTCCGTTTCCGTGTGTGTGTGTTTGTTTTCTTTTGAGTTTTAGGAAAATGGAGGCTGGGAATTGGGAACTCTAGAACACACAATCTCGCTTTTTTAATCCTCGCCCATGGCGTGATTTTTCCCTCTTTCTCTCTCCTAAACCCTAAATTGATGCAGCACCTGCCACAGATTTGGTAAATTCGACTCATCAACATCGATCGATCATGTCTTTCCAT